>ML344100.1:563-151561 GCA_005239505.1 Nicotiana paniculata | reverse complement strand
CACTTTAAGTGGAAAAACTCCCGTATCCCCTTGGGGCTTATAAAAAAGGGAGGTGTGACACTAGGTATATTCCTTTCCTAACCACAAATCCGCTCCCCTGAAGGGTTAAGATCGCACTCTCTTCAATTCTTCTCTAATCTATATACGGCTTTCCCAAGCATAACATAGATAGTATATAGAACCAAATTGCTAGCCAAACAATTAAGCAATTAAACACAAAATCGAAGAAACAACCATATATTGAGTGAACTATAATCAAGGTTAAATTAATATCGAATAACAATATTCATGGCTAAACCACAACCCCAGAACAATGGGTGTTTAGCCACTCATGCTAAAATCACACAATTGCATAAGTTTTGCATAAATTGAAATACTAGAATAAGATGACGAATACTGAGAAACCATTCGCTTCCTAATGATCATGTGTGTATCTTCTCTTAAAAAATGGCATCCTCCCCTCAAAGCTATATTTTTTGGTCTATTTATATGTTTGGGACAAACCCTAAACGTGTAGGAGACTTCTATTCACACCGGGAAACACTTAAAACCTTCAAAACTCAAATTGGATCGGACAAAAGACCCCAGGCGTTAAGCCCCAAACGCCCAGCTATAGCCTGGGCAGGGCTGGCGTTAGGGCTCTAACGCCCAGATATAGCCTGGTATGACCAGGCTTTATGGCTCAAACGCCCGGCTATAGCCCGGGTCACTCCTTTTCGACTCTTGAGCGTATTTTTGATGTTTATGCTTCCATGTAGCTCGGCTTCCATCTCCAATTCACCTACACATGAAATAGACTCCATTATGCACATATGACGTGTATTTTTATCACAAACGCACATAAAATGTAAGGTACATAATACTTAAAACCATGAATTATAGCCACGCATCAACACCCCACACTTAGACTCTTGCTCGTCCTCGAGCAATGGGACAATCAACTACCCTTCAACACGTACACATTTCATTAACAGGGAGTATTTTACTTTTCAATCACACACATTACCCCTTAACTATGATCGATACCGGCAATCAAGTATGAACATACAAAATTTCACATTTTTTCCCTTATTTAAATATGCCCAAGTATAACAATTTAATCAATCATACCACCAACCAAATTGCAACCATCCAACCTCACTAGTCAACTGGAAACTACTAAGCCCTCTCAATTCATGCACTTACCCAACAAGAAAGTTTACAACATTACCAATCATTCATAAGATCATGTGCCCTCACCAACAACAAAAGAGTGAATATAACTAGTCCACACATTCAAATATGCTTTTGAACATTATTTAAGGACATCACACAATTGAACAAATTCACTCACTCTCACAAAGAATTCATATGCATCCCGTGGTCGTACCATAAGCTTTCCCGTAGTGTAGATCTCCACTAATTCAAGTTAACCAAATCTAGGATCAATTAGGACTTTTAAGGTTGTAATGTAAGCTAAAGGATGGGTATTATATATTTAGGAGTAGTGACTAACCCTCCTATGTACTTTAATACACTACCTTGACAAATCAACACATATTCTTCTCAACATATTCCCTTGCCACAATTCATATTACAACATAGCCCTTTTTCAATTAAGCACTTCTATATTTTCAATAGCACTAATTAATAAAAATTTGGAGGTGTGTATCCTTTTTTGTACATACTTTTACTATCATTTTTTTCTTTCTTTCCTACACACACTCCATACATGAAAGTTCATTGCCTAGTGGTTTTTGAATACAATTTTTAGTGCACTAATGAGCCTTTTCATGGATCCAATCAAAAGCTACTCCCCAATATCTCACCTTACTTCTTTTAGGGACTAAGTGACTTAGGAGGAAAAGGTGCAAAAATCTCAATTTAAGAACAAAATAGGGGTACGGCTTGTAATGTGTGTACCAAAGAAAAGGTCAAACGGTTCAAAGGGGCTAGCAATGGAAATTTCTAATTTTCATGTGACAAGCACATCCATGATCAAGCAAGAAAAAGCATATGTCATCTCCTAGACTAGCACAACCTACAATTTCGCTGGGCAAGTTCTAGACTACACAGGATAGCATAGAAAATCACTAAACCTCACTCACACATTGCACATGACTCAATCACAATGGTTTTATTCAACTCTCAAGTCAAGCAAGCACATAAAATTGAGAGAATTAAGCAATATTACACTATGTAGCATACAAGTCAAACAACTGAGCTAAGGCATCACAAAATAGGCTATTTATTTTTACTCAGGCATCAAACATGTCAAACCTAATATAAGGGAAAACAGAATGCATGTCATAACCTAATATGCCGTAATCAAACATGTCATAGGGTATTTCAAAGTTACTTAGTTTCTTCCTAAATACTCTAAAAAAATAAACACCCGGTTCAAGTTACACCCTTGGAAAAGAACCGGTGCCCAAAGAAAAACCAAGGGATACTACCTAACTATCCTACACAAAAAAAATTAAAAATCTTTTTGGTGTTTGTTTTTAAATCGGACTTTATCCCTTAAGAAAATTGTCCAACATATCCATCGTTGGAAAAAATCCGAGATTTTTCTAAAAAATAATAATTTTATACAATTACACCTCAGAAAGTAGTTTTCCCACCCCACACTTATGTTATGCATAGTCCTCGATGCATGATTAAAACAAGGGTGAGAAAGACTCCCTGAGACCCTCTCGGGTCTAGCTCGGACATGATTCTCAAACTTTAGAGTCGGAATGACCCCACAGTTAAGCTCAAACATGCCCCTCAGCTTCAACTTTTGGGTACTCAGACTTCCCCTACTCTGCAAAATAAAAACAACATAAAACTGACACTAAAAAAAAAGATTAAAAACAAAATAGATATACAGGATGGGTTGCCTCCCAACAAGCGCCTTATTTATAGTCGTGGCACGACTCTGCTACTCTGCTCAGGCTGGGAGTTTTCTCTTCTTCTTTCTCCCATGACGCCTAGCCTTTTTGCACGCTCTTAACGGGTCTCCTTTTTCATCTCTGGTTCTTTTCTCGATTATCTTTACACCCTCAGTTTGCAACACCACCTCATATGGATCGCTGGCATTCACATAAAAACTCTGCTCTATCCCGTTCACATCGACCACAGTAATCATGCACAGGTCCTCATAATGCTTTGGGAGTTTAAGCACCTTGTACACATTAAAAGTGACCTCTTCATCGTCAACTCTAATTTTTAACTTCCCTGTCCTCACATCAATAATTGCTCCACCAGTAGCTAAGAATGGTCGCCCCAAAATAGTGGGCACTTCCTCATATGCCTGGTAATCAAGCACAATAAAATCAGCGGGAATAATAAACTTTCCCACTCGAACTAGCACATCTTCAATAATTCCTTCCGGCATAATAAGCGACATATCTGCTAACTGTAAGGTGATTGTGGTAGGTCTAAGAACCCCAAATCCGAGTTTCTTGAACAAAGAAGATGGCATCAATTTTATACTAGCCCCTAAATCACACAGGGCTCTACCAAGTTCTTGTTTTCCAAGAGACAAAGGAATTGCAAAACTCCCAGGATCCTTCAACTTAGGAGGAAGTTTACTCTGAACTCTGGCACTACACTCTTTCGTGAGTTCAACTATTTTGAACTCTGCATGTCTTCGTTTATTTGCCACAATATCTCTGAGATACCTCGTATACTTAGGCACTTCTTGCAAAATTTCCACCAAAGGCAAATTCACACTCACTTGGCTCATCATATCTAGGAATCTCTTGTACTTAGCATCATTTTTTTTCCTCTGCAGTATTTGTGGAAACGGAGGTGGTGGCCTTGTTTCAATTACTGGCTCGGGTCTTTTATCTTCTTTCTCATTCCCCTCAACTGTCTTGGGAACTAATTCTCCCCTAGGATGAGTTGTATTCTTCTTTGTTTTTTGGAACTTCTTCTAGTATTCTTCTATTTCTCAAGGTAATTGCATTGACTTGAGCCTTAGGGTTAGGCTCAGTATCACTAGTAAGAGCTCCTACTGGTCTGGTATTTTGGGAACTCGGAAGTTGCCCCAATTGACGTTCTAAGTTTCTCATTGCTGCTTGGGCCTGGTGATCAACCATTATTTTCTGATTGAAAGCAAGTTGGTCGTTCATCATTCTCTTCATAATCTCCTCAAAGCTAGGTGATTGTTCATTCTGAGGTGGTATGTGTTGTTGTTGAGGTGCTTGAGGCCGATATTGATTCTGATAGCCTTGATGGCCACCCCAAGAGAAATTTGGGTGGTTCCTCCAGTGGGGATTGTAGGTGTCCCCATACTGATTTGTTTGTCCTAGATTTATATTACCCAAAAAATATATAGACTCTGGATTTGCTGGGCATAATTGCTCATGTGACCCTCTCCACAAACTTCACAAAATACTTGAATCTGTTGAACTGGTTGCACTGGCTGGGTCTGTTGCTTGTTAATGATCAGGTTCATCTGATTGACTTGGTTAGTCAATGTAGAGATCTGAGCTCATAATGCTGAGACAACATCTAGTTCAAAAACCCCTGGTGGCTTTTGAACCACATTTCTCCCCATCTCACCTTGCTAATCTGGATTGCTTTTGGAGAATTTATTCAGTGATGCAAATATTTCATCATAATTCTTCTCCAACACCTGACCTCCGGCTGCTGCATCTACCACAATTTTTGTTTGCGGATGGAGCCCCTCAATGAAAGTGTGAACTAACACCTCGTTTGTCTGATTGTGATTAGGGCAGTCTCTGAGTAGCCCCTTGAACCTTTCCCATGCTGAATATAAAGATTCACCCGTTTTCTATCTAAAGGAGACTATCTCACTCTTGATCTTTGCAGTCTTTCCTGAAGGGAAGAACCTTGCAAGAAATTTTCTCGCCAAATTGTTCCATGTTGTAATTGAATTAGCTGGTTCTTCCTTCAGCCATCGCTTTTCTTCGCCCAATAGCGAGAATGGGAAAAGCGTGAGCCTCACATTGTCTGGTGTGACCCCGTTAGTGATATAAGCATCACTAATCTCCAAGACGTTCAGAATGTGCTGCTGTGGATCCTCGTGTGGAAGACCCAAAAACTGCCCGTTTGCATGAAGTAGTTGGATCATGCGCTGTTTAAGCTCAAAATGCCCAGTGATTATAGGCTTCACGATGCTGGAGGTAACATTAGCAATATTGGGCATTGCCACCTCCTGAACATCCATGTGTTGTTTCTCTGCCATATTCACAGGAAATCGGATGAAGTCCTAAATATTGTCTGTATCTCTTGCTTCTCGCAACCTCTTGTGAAATGATCTCTCAAGCTCGAGGTCAAAGCCGTCAAGTCTATCCTGGCTTCTGACCCTACGCATTCACTCGATGTTCCTGAGATTAGAGCAAAAATCACGTGACGTTAGACTCAATGAAATAAACAATTCAAGCAAGTAACTAAAAAGTAGTCTATATTCAAGTCCCCGGCAACGGCGCCAAAAACTTGTGGGTCCCAAACGCACATGCAAGTATAAGTGGTCGTAGCAATTAATATAATGTTAAATTGAATGTCAAACCCACAGGAACTTGCGTAAAATACTTGCTGAATCACTCCAATTGTTATTTAATCGAGCCAAAACAAAATCCAAGAATGTAACTAATTTATACTACGATTCTATGAACTAAATAATTATCAAGTGACAAGAATATTGTTGTGTGTATTCAGTATAGATAAATATTCCAGGGTTGTGATCAATTCACCAATCGTATTGTATTCTGTTTAACTCTCCCTTTTATATAATTCACTCATGCTTGCTAATTAATCGATAATTGCTCTCATAGCCTTCTCCCGGAGTATTGCTCGCCTATTCTCAATAAATTAATGCCTATATTCCTATGAAATTAATCTATTAGAACGCACTAAGATTAAGATGTTTAATTAAGCACGGTGACTAGGTATATTCATATCCTAACCACAAATTTGCTCCCCTGAAGGGTTAAGATCGCGCTCTCTTCAATTCTTCTCTAATCTATATACGGCTTTCACAAGCATAACATAGATAGTATATAGAACCAAATTGCTGACCAAACAATAAAGCAATTAAACAAAGAATTGATGAAACAACCATATATTGAGTGAAATATAATCAAGGTTAAATTAATGTCGAATAACAATATTCATGGCTAAACCACAACCCCAGAACAATGGGTGTTTAGCCACTCATGCTAAAATGACAAAATTGCATAAGTTTTGCATAAATTAAAAATACTAGAATAAGATGAAGAAAACTGAGAAATCATTCGCTTCCTAATGATCCTGTGTGTATCTTCTCTCAAAAAATGGCATCCTCCCCTCAAAGTTGTGTTTTTGGGTCTATTTATATGTTTTGGACAAACCCTAAACGTGTAGGACACTTCTATTCACACCGGAAAACACTTAAAACCTTCAAAACTCGGATTGGACCGGACCAAAGACCCCAGGCGTTAAGCCCTAAACGCCTAGCTATAGCCTGGACAGGCCTGGCGTTAGGGCTCTAACGCCCAACTATAGCCTGGTATGACCAGGCTTTATGGCTCAAACGCTCGGCTATAGCCCGGGTCACTCCTTTTCGACTCTTGAGCTTATTTTTTATGTTTATGCATCCTTTTAGCTCGGCTTCAATCTCAAATTCACCTACACATGAAATAGACTCCATTATGCACATATGACGTGTATTTTTATCACAAAAGCACATAAAATGTAAGGTACATAATGCTTAAAACCATGATTTACCACGCATCAGCTCTACTGGATTTTTATAAGTAAAGCAGTTTAAAATAGTTCAGAGGAATATAAATTCTAAGGTAAGAAGTAGAAACAAATAAATCTGAAAAGTAAAACAGCGCTAGGGAGCCCTTGGCTTAGTACAAAATATCACACGGTGGAATCTTCCGGGATACGTCCTGTAGTTCCAACTGTAAAGATGCAGTACAGGGGGAAAGCTCCAGGAATACGTCCGTAGTCCCAATTTAAAGATGCAGTACAGGGAGAAAGCTCCTAGAATACGTCAGTAGTCCCAATTTAAATATGGAGTACAGGGGGAAATCTCCCGGAATACGTCCGTATTCCCAATTTAAATATGCAGTGCAGGGGGAAAGCTCTTGGAATACGTCTGTAGTCCCAATTTAAATATTTAATGTGAATGAATGCCGGATATGATGTATTTAAACAGCTCCGGAGAAGAATCACGGACAACAACAAGATAAAGACTAACTAACACGGTGCACATTTTATCAAATAGGGAATTTAGGTATAATAGATAGGCATGCTTCTTCCTAAGCTAAACTACGCAAGTAGCACATTAAACAGTGAAAAAAAAGTAAAATGATTTATGGCATGGATAGGAAAAAAATGGAATTAAGCAACAATGGCCTGTGCATGTATTCCTCACCTCACGTACACGGCGCCCATATAACAAATAATATCAATACAACCTAAGGGGAAGTCCCCAAAACAGAGTTAGGCAAGCCACTTACCTCGACTGCGCTACTCAACTCAAAACCACACTCTTGCCACGAGTCGACTCTGAATGGCCCGAATCTATTCAACTCAATTGCATAAAGTAAATATCTTTGTCAGAAATCGATCTAGCTAATTAATTCAAGGCTAATCGCGATCTTAGGAAAATCGCCCAAAAAGTCCCTCGGGCCCACGTCTCGGAATCGCGTGAAAGTTACAAATTCTGAACACCCATTCCCTCGCGATTCTAACCATACAAGTATTACGCGAATCGGATATCAAAATCTCGATCAAAACTCACAAGCTTGTCCTAAGAACTTTATCCAAATTTTCCCCAATTTTCCTCCATAAATTCGAAATTAAAGGGTAGATTCAACTGTATAATCATGGAAATTAGTATAAACTGAGTAGGAATCACTTACCCAAATTGCCCAGGTGAAAATCTCTTCAAAAATTTCACTTTCCCGAGCTCTAAATCGTTTTAGAAATGATGAATTTCAAACCCTCGGATTTCGCACCTGCGACCTTTGGAACGCACCTACAGTCCTTCACCTGCAGAAAATCCATCGCAGGTGCGAAACATACTAACATGGCTGGGCCGCACCTGCGGTCATTAGGCCGCATCCGCAGCTCCGCAACTGCGAAACCCAGACCGCACCTACGAGCACTGGCAGACCTTGGCCAAGACCACACCTACGACGCCATTGTCCACACCTGTGGCTTCCCATCCACAGTTGCGAGACAGTAGAACCAACAATGATTCAGCTTGTTTCCTAAGTCCAAATTCATCCCGTTGACATCCGAAACATCTCTGAGGCCCCCGGACCTCAACCAAACTTACCAACAAGTACTAATACCCTATCCAAACTTAGTCAAGCCTTCAGAACACATCACATAACATCAAAATCACCAATTATTCATGGATTCAAGCCTAAGAACTTATGAAATTTCCAAAATCTACAATGTATGCCGAAACACGTCAAAACTAGTTCGAATGACCTCAAATTTTACACACAAGTCATAAATGACACTACAGACCTACAGCCACTCTCGTAATTCCATTTGGAGCTCGATATCAAAATTTCACTTATTGGCCGAAATCGCCGAAATTCTAACTTTTGCCAATTCAAGCCTAAATCTACTACAAACCTCGAGAACATATTCTGAACACGCTCCTAACCCTGAAATCACCCAACGGAGCTAACGGAGGCAACGAAATTCCATTCGGGATCCTTCTTCCCACAGTTCCAACTACGGTCCGATTTCTAAATCTTAAACTCATATATAGGGACTATGTGTCCAAAAACTCTCTGAATTTCGCAACTAATAATTCCAACAAGTCCCATAAGCAGATATAAAAGTGGGGAAAGCAGTTATTAAAGGATCAGTGTGCTAACTCTCAAAACGACCAACCAAGTCGTCACAAACACGAACTCGCTCGTGCACTAGAATCGTCAAATAACCTCTAAAACCACGAATCGGATGCCAAAACGCATGAAGATCAAACTTATACTTCAAGAACTTCTAGAATCGCAACTGAGCATCCGAACCATATCAAATCAACTCTGATTGGCCTCAAATTTTACAAACATGTCACATTTACCATTACAGACCTATTTTAACTTTCAGAATCGGAATCTGACCTCGATATCAAAAAGTCCACTCCCAGTCAAACTTCTAAAAATCCAACTTTCGCCATTTCAATATTAATTCAAATACATACCTCCAGATTATAAGACGCGTCCCTAATTCTAAAATCACCCAACGGAGCTAATGGAACTGACGAAACTCTATTCCGAGGTCAAATGCTAAAAAGTCAAACTTGGTAAATTCTTCCAACTTAGAAGTTAAATCTTGAAGTTTATTCTTCCAAATTGATTCTGGATAACTTGAAAACCAACACCGACGATTTATGCAAGTCATAATACATCATCCGGAGACACTCAATCCCTCAGAACATCGAGCGAAGTGCAGATACTCAAAATGACCTGTCGGGTCATTACAGTTTCAAAACCTCGAGTCTATCTAGTAACTCGTGACTAATTATTGCCCTTAACCTAAAAACTCGTAGGATCTTGAAATGTAACTTGTGTCCACGAGTTTACACCTTATCAAGGCTACTTTAAAGGTTTCTGACTTAGGCTTTTTTTTGGGGTCTTGATTAGCTCTTGACTTTTAGGCTGATCCAGGCTTGAATTCTCACTTTTATTCTTCTTTGCCTTCAGTTCTGACTTTTAGTATTCTTTGCATTTATATCTATAGTCCCCCAGGTGTTAGAGCTTTGAATTATAAAACCTTGAGCACTTGATTATTCCTTCCATTTGCTCCATTTCCTGAAAAGGAAAATACATACAGGACTCGCAGGTATACATTTAGATGATGACCGCTTAACATTTTTTATTTCCATTAGAAAGGTTGTAACCTAGACTAGAAATAATTCTGTATTTTTTCCGATCTAATATCATCATTTGGTGTGGGCTAGATTTTTGCCTATCATCTAAAATTGTTCGTATAATTTAAAAGAACAAAATAAAATCAGAGTTGGGTGATACCTGACCATGGGTACTACCTTTGCCTAGAAGCGATAATTCATTAAATAAAAATCATTCCAATTCGAAGGTAGTACCTTGCTTTCCATGGTTTCCAACTCATAAGCACCATTTCCAGCAATGCTTCAAATCTTATATTGACCTTCCTAATTTGGACTCAACTTCCCTGCACCAGCTGCTTTTGTTGATTGAAAGGCCTTTTTGAGAACGAAGTCCCCAATCTTGAAGTATCTGAGATGAGCTTTCATGTTGTAGTATTGCTCAATAATTTGCTTCTGAGTTTCCATTCTTATTAGAGTTGCTTCTCTCCTTTCCTTGAGTAAATCTAAATTCGTTCTCCTCCCTTCACCATTTGATTCCTCAATTGCTTATGTACATATCGTACTTGAATCATCTATTTCAACCAGAATTAAGGCTTCAACACCATGAACAAGTGAAAATGGAGTCTCTCACGTGCCTGTCTTTGCTGTCGTTTGATAAACCCATAATATTCCTAGTAACACCTCGGGCTACTTGCCTTTTGATTCCTCCAATATCTTTTTAAAATTATTAAATAATAACCTTGTTTGTTTATTCAGCTTGTCCATTGGCCACATGATGATAAGGTGAGGAAGTTAATCATTTGATCTGCCAACTCTGAAAAATTTGTATGACTTTCATGCCTATGAATTGTGGGCTATTATCACATACAATTTCACTTGGCATTCTGAATCGGCGTATAATGTTTTGCCAAATAAAATCCATGACTTCCTTCTCTCGCACCTATTTGAAGTCTCCTGCCCCTACCTACTTGGAAAACTAATATGTTAATATTAACGAAAACCGTACCTTTCCTTTAGCTTGTGGCAATGGTCGCACGATATCCATTCCCCACTTCATGAATGTCCATGCGGAAATAATCGTATGTGATAGCTCTACTGGGTGATGTATGTTATTCCCATATCGTTGACATTTATCACACTTCGCCACAAATGTTTTTGCATCTTCTTCCATTTTTGGCCAGTAGTATCTTGCTCTAATTAAAGTTTTTACCAAGGATCTTCCTCTTGCGTGATTTCCACAATGTCCCTCATGTACTTCTCTCATCACATATTCTGTCTGAGAAGGTCCTAGGCATCTTGCTAAAGGTCCTTCGAACATCTTTCAATATAAATTTCCCCGAATTAAGCAGTAACGGGAAACTTTTCGTTGAAGTAGCTGAGACTCTTTCTTGTCTTCAGGTAAGGTTCCATACTGTAGAAAATTAACAAATTTGTTTCTCCAGTCCCAAGTTAAATTATTGAAATTTACCTTATTTTTATCTTTGTCGAGTGTTGTATGAAAAAATGTATTATGATAGCATTTTCTGCATTTGTTATTTCTGCAACTAACGCGAGATTTGATAATGCATCTGCTTCCGCATTCTCCCCCCTGAGTATTTGCACAATTTTCCATGATTGAAATTTTGTCTTTCAATTCTCGTGCTTTTTCCAAATGTTGCTGCATTCCTACCTCTCTAGCTATAGAAGTCTCCTGCATCTGGTTAACTACCAATCAGGAATCACTTTTAATTACGATTTGCTCTATAGCCAGTTCTTGTGCCAATTCCAAACCTGCAATCGCAACTCCATACTCTCTTTCATTGTTAGTAATGGGATAACATTTTATTTCTTGTCTTATACTTTCTCCCGAAGGTGGTATTGAAACAATACCTAAACCTGCTCCTTTAATATTTGAGGAGCCATCAGTAAATAGAGTCGATGTACCTGGATTATCCAGTGAATACCTCTAGTTCCTTTTCTTCTTCGGGAACTATTTCTATGCTGAAATCCGTTACAAAATCTGCTAAAATTTGTGATTTTATTGCAGTTCTAGGTTGGTACTCCCTCTATTCCAATTTATGTGAACTTGTTTGACTGGGCACGGAATTTAAGAAAAAATGAAGACTTTTGGAATTTGTGGTCCTAAACAAGTCAAAAAAAGGGCCCAGAGTATTTGTGTGGTTATAAAAGCTTTTCATTAAGGGTAGAATTGTAAGTTTAAACTAAATGGTTACCAAATTTAGAAAGGGGTCATACTTTTTGGAATGGACCAAAAAGGAAATAGGTTCATATAAACTGAAACAGAGGGAATACATAATATCATATTCGCTGAGTACTATATCCCATTTAGCTAACCTTCCTGACAATTCTTGTTTATGTAGTATATTCCTTAGAGGGTAAGCAGTTACTACATAGTTAGGATGACATTGAAAATAAGGTCTCAACTTTCTAGATGCCATAACTAATGCTAAAGCAAGTTACTCTAAGTGAGGATATCGAGTCTCAACATCTAACAAAGATTTACTAACACAATAAATTGGAGATTATTTACCTTTATCTTCTCGTATTAAAACCAAACTTACTGCCATTTCTGAAATTGCGAGATAGACGAGTAGCCTCTCTCCATCCTTTGGTTTAGCCAGTAGGGGTGGATTTGAAAAATATGCTTTTTGTTTTCATTCATCAATCCACTCAAACCGATTTTGCTTTTTCAATACAGAAAAGAATTTAAAACTTTTCTCTGAAGATTTGGAAATAAATCTTCCCAAAGCTGTTATTGTTTCTGTCAATCTTTGTACCTCTTTTTTGCTCGTGAGTACGTCTGGAATTTCTTCAATGGTTTTGATCTGTGCAGGGTTTACTTCAATACCTCTGTTAGATATAAGAAAACCTAAATACTTACCTAAAACAACACCAAAGGCACATTTTTGTGGATTTAACTTCATATTATATTTGCGGAGAATTTCGATGGTGCTCGAAAGATATTGAAAGTGATCTCCTGCTCGTGCAAATTTGACTAGCATATCGTCGATATAGACTTCCATAGTCTTTCCCAGGTGTTCTTGAAACATCTTGGTCACCAATATTTGATACGTGGCCCCAGTGTTTTTTAAACCAAAAGGCATAACTTTGTAACAACAAGTCCCCATGTGTGTAATAAACAAGAAAACCTAACAACTTACTTGAAGCCACGCCGAAGGCACATTTTTATGGATTTAATATCATATTATATTTGCGGAGAATTTTGAAGGTGCTCTAAAGATGTTGAAAGCGATCTCCTGTTCATGCATATCTGACTAGCATATCATCGATATAGACTTCCATAGTCTTCCCAGGCGTTCTTGAAATATCTTGGTCACCAATCTTTGATACGTGACTGCGTTTTTCAAACCAAAAGGAATAACTTCATAACAATAAGTCCCCCTATCTAAAATATATGAAGTTTTTTCCTCATCTTGGGAATTCATCTTTATTTGATTATAACATGAATATGCATCTAAAAAATCCAACAGCTCATGATATGCGGTAGAATAAATCAATTGATCTATATGCGGTAAAGGGAATTAATCTTTTGGGCAAGCTTTATATAAATCAGTATAGTCTATGCAAACCCGCCATTTTTCATTATTTTTTGGAACTACCATAATATTAGCTAACAAATCCAGGTATTTTACCTCCCATATTGAACCGATTTTTAAGAGCTTTTGTACCTCATCCTGAATCACTTGATTTTTGAAAGAGCCTTGATTCCTATTATTTGCTTGACAGGTAGGTACGAGGGATATTCATTCAGTTTGTGGGTCATCACCTCCTGAGGTATGCCCGTTATGTTTGAATGCGACCAGGCAAAACAATTTGTGTCGGTTTTTAAAAATTCTACTAACTTATCTCTCATTTCTGGGCTTAGCTTCGCTCCAATATAAACTTTTTGGTCTGGCCATTGCTCAAATAGTACAACAGCTTCGAGTTCTTCAATTGTTGTTTTGATGTTTTTATTCTCATATGGTTCTTGAATGACATCAGGTCTCGAATCTACATATGTTTGCCTTGAGCCACTTTTAGCTGACATCTGATTTACCTCATCTTCAATGGGATTCTTGTTCGTATCTTCACTCACCGTGCATGATTCTACCACTGAATTGATATTTTTAGAAACCTGTTGATCTTCGCGGATTTGCCGAATTCCCCATTCTGAAGGAAAATTAATGACTTGATGTAACGTAGATGGTACAACATCCATGTCATGAATCCATGGCCTCCCAAGAATCACATTATAAGCCATGTCCGTGTCTATTACTTGGAATTTCGTATCCTTGATAACTCCTTCTGCAAATGTGGTAAGCATTATCTCCCCTTTGTAATAATAGTTGAATTATCGAATCCAGATAAGGACCATGTTTTTGGTACTATCTTGTCACCCATTTGCAATTCATTCACCACTATTATAAGAATATTCACGGAGCTATCTGGATTAATCAAAACACGTTTTACATTAGTATCATATATAAGTAAAAATATTACCAGTGCATCATTCTGAGGGATTAGCAAGCCATCTACATCTGCATCATCAAATGTTATACTATCTTCCTCCAAAACTTGGCGAACTCGCTTCCGTGGGTCACAGTGAATTTTGACGTCTTTTTCGCAGTTGTGTAGTTACACCATTGACTTCTTCTCCTCCGCTTATCTCATTGACCGTTCTTTTTGGAGACGGAGGTTTTGGAGGTTCTTGTTTATTTTTCAAATAAGATTGCTAGCCTTTCTCGCTAAACAAGTCGGTTAAATAACCTTGCTTTAACAAATGCTCTACTTCACCTTGTAACAATCTACAATCATCTGTTTTATGGCCACCACACCTTATCTCATATACTCCTTAGAAAAACTACCAACTCAGAAGTGCTAATATTGAAGTTATAATCGCCAATCCTTGCATTCGTGTTTGTCACGCCCCAAAATCGAGGAGCATGTCCGACGCTCAACCGAGTACCCGAATGAGAAAGCCTGTTAGATTTCATTCTACCCAAATTCATCTTTGAATAAAGAGGATATGTACTCAATTAATAATACTCTAAAAATATTTCATTAACAACTTCCCTTTTGCATCAATTAGCTGTTTCAACCATAATATCAAAAATATTAGAATTTTTATAGAAATGATGAAAAACATGTTTTTTAAACACCAATATTTCTAATTCAATTCCCACTATCAAACACCACCCACAACCTATCTATGGAACCTCTAAATACAACTGAAGAATAATATGGAAATGCCGGCAACAAGACTCCAAATATACCTGAAAATAAAAAGTACATGATAAACAAATGATACAGGACCCTGAATGAAGGGGGGCTCACCAAGTCAGTTAAAAACAAGATACACCACTAGTTGCGATCAACACTGTCTACTATGGAACCACCTACATCCATTTAAAGATATAGCACCTCCGGCAAAACGCACGTTAGTACTGTCGAATAGTACTAGTATGTATAGCTAAAGGCGTATTTCAAAATAGAATGACCATATAAGAAAAGGAAATCCATAGAAACAACAAGTCACAATCAATAATATCCAAATGCCCAATTGAAACACAATAATTTTCAAAATACGAAAGTAATACATATTTTTAGTTGGGAGATCTTTAGTACTGATAAAACCACAGTTCACAATATCATTGTCCACAATACCACTGTTCACAATGCCACTATTCACAATGCATCCGTACTCTTGGCACGGGGTTCTATCACGACCTGATCGGCTAGGTCATCTCATTGGAGACATTCTCTACAATCTCAAATCTCGTTTCAATTTAGGATTCAAATTTCCAGCAAAATACCACCATGTGTGCGGCATTACGTTCGATCACGGATCAGTCGGCTAGGCCGTCTCACTCGAGAAATTACCATTTTCCATCAATCATCTCATTTCATATTTCCCTCACATATTTCAATTTCTTCGGCACTAGTGGCCACATCCATTACATCACTCTTGGGACTTAGCCGTATTTCATAATTCAAGTTCTTTTCTCACATTTCACATTATTATCATTTTCGTCAAACAAGCCTTTCAATTAAAAATATTAAGTACACACCGGAAAAATTATGAATCGTGGGCATATATAGGCTTTCACATACATTGGCATAACAATCTTTATTCAATTGCACTTGAAATATAGGCATTTTAACACATATTCCATATCGTTAACACATTCTCAAGTGAGAAGATAGCATAATGGGAGTATTGAAATACATATTGCATATAAATTCTTACAACACAAGCACATTTGGAATATCATTTTCTATATCAATCAATGTTGGAACTTACACCAATTTCGTGGACACCAAAGGGGTTTAATTTCTAAGAAGGGGGGTGGGGGTGGGTTAGCCATACATACCTCAGTAGAGCTTTTATGCAAATTCTACTTTTAGAAGTCATTTTAAAATAGTTGAGTCGAGGCTCATTTCATAATCCGTTTCACATTTTCTCATTTCATTGGCATCACTAATCACAATCATAACTTAAGCTCTCGGCACGTCGGCCATACTCCATTTTTCTAATCCACTTATTTCATTTTCAAACATCTTTATAGATAATAAAAAACAAGACGCACTTAATCAAGAAATTTGGTACACATAGTAGAAATTAGGAGCATTAAGTACATCGAATTTTCCTCACCTAATCTTTCAACCTAAATGGTTTCAATTTCAACCAATCTGTAGTTGACAGTCAAGGTCGTGTAATTAATACTTGGGCTGATATACTAGTTTTCATTTAAAATATGACTCAAAGACATAGCACTTTAATAATCAAACCATACTTTGAACATGTAGCTTTCGATAAAAGGTTCCTTTGGAATAATTAAGTTTATAAGTTCATATGGGATAACTCGGAACGTAGAAATTAGGGATTTTGGGCCAATAATACTTAAACTTACGGAAACATTATGGAATTCAACTACGAGAGAGAAAGGTTAACCAACATACCTTGTTTGAGCTTTCCTTAGGTTACTACAATGCACCAACACTTCTAGCAATAACAATCTATAGGAAGATAGTGAAAATCGGTTAACAATTAAAAGGATTTCCATGGTGTAACTCTCCTAGGAATTTTGTCAAACATCTATCGTGAAAAATAGACTACAAGGATCTAAAATTGTAATCCCTTCCTCCTTCAAAAAAGTTCAACAAAAAACTACCATAATGGTTCATTAATACCCTTATAAAACAACTAAGTCTCACATTCATGGCCTATTTCCAATCTCACAATATGTATTAGAACTCATGACCTCTTATATGAAATCTTAGAAGTTGGACTTACCCGGAAAGATAGTAAGCTAGAGATTAGCTTCCTTGATTCTTGAGAATTTGTGCAAGATTGGATGATTAGGATGTTAGGTTCCTCATTCCCTCTCTAAAGTTCTCTCGCCTCTCTCTATATTCACTAGAAAATAGCCCCAAAAAAAGCCCCATAGCCTATTTATCAAAATGGGGCCAGGTTATGAAAATAGGAAAAAGAAGCCTCCGAAATTGGGTCTGCGATCGCAGAATGTATATGTGGGTTGAAGAATGGATCACAAAATTGGTTCCCAGAATTGGGCTTCACTGGACAGGTCTGCGACCATTATGCGGTCGGATAACCACTTCTATGGTCGCAGAATAACCGCAGAATTGTATTATGCCAGCCTTCGGTAATTTGATCATAAGTTTTTGTAGGAGTGTCCAAATGACAAATGGTTTGAAGCGTCAGAAACTAGACTCAAAAATATTTCATCACATAATATATATATATATATATATATATATATATATATATATATATATATATATATATATATATATATATTATGTGTAGATATTCTCGTCCAATGTTTGGACTTGTGCGAACTCATTTGGAAATTTAGCCGATTATGTAATTTTCCCACTTGACATAGACTTAGGCCTCTCCTTAGGCCCCACATTACTTGTTATATGACTTTTACACTTATTACCATATCCAATTGATGTCCATCATATTAATATCCCTCGTCTACACATAAAATAATATAATTAGCCTACCTTGGCACCACAAAATCTTAAATTACTTCGCATTTTTTGGGGCCTTATATTCTCCCCCACTTAGGATCATTCTTCCTCGAATGAGAAGTAGAGTCTGCCCTAAACACTTAACATAACTTATTTCTTTTCTCGCATACCTAAAATCTCCAAATTTGACTAACTCTCAAATTTCTCAGAAATTTCGGCTGTGTCTCCTTTGTAACTAGGCCTATCCACCTGCCAGAGAACCATCAAAACCATTCTAACAACACACCCACAACTCGACAAAGCACCGCAATGTATATATCAATAATATTAATCTCAGCATTACAAAGACTACATTATCATAATGATACATCGACATGGACTGCGCATTCTTAAATCATAACACCTAGAAGGTACCTTTCAAATCAAAACCAATTGCTTTACAATCAAGAGAATATATTTTCTTTCCCCACCACTATCGACCTTCAAGGTGTCCTCTTAGACTTACAGACTTGGTCCGTAACACATTCACGGAAGGAATCTCAACTCCCAAACTTATCTAAAAGGATGATAAATAGATACCCCCCATAGGCAAACTATCCATTAACTTCACCTTCAGTAGTTTCCACAGGAATTATACACAAAGTATCTCCAACTACCTTCTTAGACATAGGCACATGAAAACACATGTTATATGGGGAACAGCGATGGGAAGAAATCATACCCATAGTGTGACGTAATGTGAACTACACTTATTTCACCTTCATTATCAATTCACATAACATCTTCAGGGTGAAAATATTAGGAATAACCCATTCACCCTCCTCAACTCTAAATCTCTACGCGAACACCCACACTAAACCTTTGATAACCTTCAACAATTACTCTAAGATGTGCTACCATAAATTGACCATAAAATTACCTATCAAATATATGTGATCACAGGGTGATGCTTCCTCTTTGAAATGTTTGAACCTTCAATCCCCAGTAGATTTACTACAATGAGGAACAACAAAGTTCAAGATTGGGCTGGAATTATTCAGGAAACCATTAATGTGTTGAACAGAGTATTTCATAATGTTATATGCTAAGAGACACAAAGATTACCACTAACAATGCTGACATGGTTAATCATTATGATGACATCAATTATTAGACAAATGAGGCATAAAGATAACTACCACGCATTGATAATGTCGGAACCATGTATGTGATCTTGAGATCTAAAAGAAGTGGGTCTTTCTATACATGAGATACATGGGAGGCATGATCAGGAGGATGAAGACGCTATCATCACTTATTCTTGGGCGAGTTATGCAAGGGATAGTAACAATTGTTCCTTTCCATATATGCGTTGCCCGACAATAGTAAGATCTAAGGAGAAACGGTCACGTATGTTACACCGGTTGCCTCCTTGAGTGTAAGGAAAATCAGTTTAGCTCAAAATGGGAAGATTCTTGCAACATGGATGTGATCGTGATTTCAAAACAAAATACATGAAGTTGAATTAAACTCCTAACATTAACTGACACAAGGAATCTATGCCACAAGCCCATGAGGATGAAAAAAAATTTAAACACTTATGAGATTATCATAATTCAAACAACTTAACCCTTCCCGATAATTGATCCTATATAAGATAACTAAAGATACGACAACTTGTCTTCCAAATCAATATGCTCATTATATGTGCAAAAATTTGAAAGCATCTAATTTCAACCTTTCATGAGTGAAACCACATAGCTAGGACATCTTAATATTGGGATGAAATCATGTATTGGTTAGAGGGGCTCTAATGGTTTACATGATGCTCTGGGGAGAAAGACAAATAAAACTCCTATATACCCAGGGAGGTGGAATGCCAAGGATAGAAAAACTCCCCGTACATGACGATGACATAGTCAATAATTCTAGAAGTCGAGTGTGTAAAGAAAACGGAACCCAGTGAGATAGTATAAAATAATAATGGAAGGTTTGCAGATGTTCATAATGAGTCCTAATGGATTTTTACTTGAGAATTACCTAGATGCTAATGAAATACAGGAAAACATGAGAAGTAGATGTTGTGTTGTGATAACCCCCAAAGGTGCATTTGGTATTGACGGAGAGCCTATTAAGGGTCCTTATGAGAAAGGAAGTGTTATAGTGACACATAGAAGGACAAGTTCTCTCATGGTTATCGAACAAGTTTTGGGAAACTAGCACAATCAATTCACTAAGGAACACAATTAACACATGTTGTGGAGGTATAAAGTGAAAATAAACATTTCTTATGAGTTGGACACGCTTCTGCTATAATAACTCCCAAACTGCAATACAAGACCACGTCACGGGCAACTACAATACTAGGAACAAAGTGAGGTACTTATTGCGGGATTTCCCAGGTGGACACGAAAGTTATACTAATATGGCGAGACAAGATCTTCCTATGACGAAGATGTGAGGATCTCAATTTTCAGAGAGACAAATAAAACTACTATCCACCAAGGGAGGTGGAATGCCAAGGATAGCAAAACTCCCCGCACATGACAATGAAATAGTCAATGATTCTAGAATTCGAGTGTGTAAAGACAACGGAACCCAAAGAGACAGTATAAAATAATCATAGAAGGTTTGCAGATGTTCATAATGAGTTCTCCATGGATTTTTACTTGAGATGTACCCAGATGTTAACGAATGATAGGAAAATATGAGAAGTAGGCGTTGTGCTATGATAACCCCCAAAGGCGCATTTTGTCTTGATGGAGAGCCTATTAAGGGTCCTTATGAGAAAGGAAGTGTTATAGTGACACATAGAAGGACAAGTTCTCTCATGATTATCGAACAAGTGTTGGGAAACTAGCACAATGAATTTACTAACTAAGGAATACGATTAACACATGTTGTGGAGGTATAAAGAGAAAATAAATATTTGCTATGAGCTGGACATGCTTCTGCTATATTAACTCCCAAACTGCAATACAAGACCACGTCACGGGCAACCACAATACTAAGAACTAAGTGAGCTACTTACTGTTGGATTTCCCAAGTGGACACGAAAGTTATACTAAGATGGAGACACAAGATCTTCCTATGACGGAGACATGGGATCTCAATTTCCAGAGAGACTTTATGCAAACGGTGACCATTTTGATTGACATGCACTCATGTGATAGGTGTTGAGGTATGCTCTTATGTTACTAGAAAGTGAGAAGGTTTCATGATGATACTCGCAAGAGAGTAGAGTGATTGTTCGAACCATAGAAGCCATATACATCAGGGAGAAAAAGAGTGACTCGAGAAGGATTGCAACACTACGATGCTCTACATTAAAATTGACACCACATAGGTAAACGTTACGATGGTGCATGCATAGGCACAAGTGAGCAAATGTTGTCAATTTAAATAAAAAGATTCTGTAAGAAATTTATCAGGTATAGTCCCTTGTTGAGAATTTAGGAAAGCAAGTGGGAAGTATTGATCCTAGAGTTATAACCCAATTCAAGGATATAATTATAGAGCTCAATCTCATAAGAGGTTGTAAATAAGAGAATTTGTGATAGAGTGTATTCATGAATAATGTGTCTCGTTCAAAGAGTAGGTACATGAAATGTTTTATGATTCAACATCCTTTTAAGACTTGGTTTTATGAGAACTCTTCAATATGGGTGCACATATACAACAAGGAAAAATCGTGCGCTGTTCATAACGATATATCAAGGAGTGACTTACTTGGTAACTCTAGATTGACGGGGCAGTGCCTTAACTGATGCCCCCTGACTCCACATCTGTAACATACATTGGCTCCATACTAACATACCACATGATCTAGTGGTGCAATGAAATTAATAGGAACAAGGGTACTCCTCTTAGTAACAAGTTCAACCAATCCCTCCATTGCTCGATACATTCTACTAACAAACTCTTGGGAAATCTCCCTCAGATTAAATGGTGGGTTCATTCCCTCCTTACTGCTTCAAACTCATAAATTATGGTATCAAGATTACTCATCTTGAGAATAATACATAGTGAGGAAATTATCTCCCTATCTTCAGCTTCACTGCACGATCTGGAGTATCAAAGAAGGGTGAAATTCCTAAATTTCCAAGTAGCCTCCTAATTATAGATGTGGTCGACAACACATCATTAATAAGGACTCTACTAGACACGACTCCGAGACATTCTATGACTCTTTAAAACCTTAGGCTTTAATACCAAGTTTGTCACGCCCCAAAATCGAGGAGCGTGACCAGCGCTCAACCGAGTAAACCCGACTGAGCAAGCATGTTATATTTCATTCTACCCAAATTCATCTTTGAATAAAGAGGATATGTACTCCATTAATCATACTCTGAAAAATATATCATTAAAAACTTCCATTTTGTTTCCATTAGCAGTTTCAACCATAATATCCAAAGTATTACAATTTTTATAGATATGATGAAAAATATGTTTGCCAAATACCAATATTTCTAATTCAATTCCCAATATCAAACAGCACCCACAACCTATCTATGGAGCCTCTAAATACAACTGAAGAGTAATATGCAAATGCTGGCAACAAGGCTCCGGCTATACCTCAGAATACAAAGTACATGATAAACAAATGATACAGGACCACAAAATGAAGTGGGGCTCACCAAGTCGGCTGAAAAGGAGGACGCGCCACTAGCTGCGACCAACACTGTCTGCTACGGAACCACCTACATCCATTTATTGATGTAGCTTTCCCGGCAAAAGGGACGTTAGTACTGTCGAATAGTACTAGTATGTATAGCTAAAAGTCCTCTTCCAAAGTAGAATGACTATATAAGAAAAGAAATGCCATAGAAATAACAAGTCACACTCAATAATATCCAAATCCCAATTGAAACACAATAATTTTCAAAATACGAAAGTAATACATATTTTTAGTTGGGAGATCTTTAGTACTAATAATACCACAGTTCACGATATCATTGTCCACAATACCACTGTTCACAGTGCCACTATTCAAAATGCCACCGTACTCTTGGCAGGGGGTCTGATCACGACCCGACTGTCTAGGTCATCTCATTGGAGACATTCTTTACAATCTCAATTCCCGTTTCAATTCGGTTTCAATTTCCAGCACAATACCACCATGTGTGCTGCATGACGTCCGATCACGGCCCGATCAGCTAGGTCGTCTGACTCAAGACATTACCATTTTCCATCAATCATCTCGTTTCATATTTTCCTCACATATTTCAGTTTCTTCGGCACTAGTGGCCACAATCATTACATCACACTTGGCACTTGGCCTCATTTCATAGTTTGAGTTCTTTTCCCACATTTCACATTATTATTATTTTGGTCAAACAAGCCTTTCAATTCAAGATATTAAGTACACCCTGGAGAAATTATGAATAGTGGGCATATAGAGGATTTCACATACATTGGCATAACAATCTTTATTCAATTGGACTTAGAATCTAGGCATTTTAACACATATTCCATATGGTTAACACATCCTCAAGTGACAATATAGCATAATAGGAGCATTTAAATACATATTTCATATAAATTCTTACCACATATGTACATTTGGAATATCATTTTCTACATCAATCAATGTTGGAACTTACACCAATTTCGTGGTCACCAAGGGGGTTCAATTTCTAGGAAGAGGGGGGGTTTTTAGCCATACATACCTCAATAAGGATTTTACGCAAATTCTACTTTTAGAAGTCATTTTAAAATAGTTGAGTTGAGCCTCATTTCATAAGCGGTTTCACATTTTCTCATTTCATTGGCATCACTAATCACAATCATAACTTAAGTTCTCGGCACATTGACCAGACTTTATTTTCTCCAATCCACTTATTTCATTTTCAAATATCTTTATAGATTATCAAAAACAAGACACACTTAATCAAGAAATTTGGTACACATAGGAGAAATTAGGAGCATTAAGCACATCAAATTTGTCTCACCGAATTGGTATACTAGTTTTCATTTAAAATACGACTCAAAGCCATAGCATTTTAATAATCAAACCATACTTTGAACATCTAACTTTCGATATAAGGCTCCTTCCGAATAATCAAGTTTATAAGTTCATAGGGGATAACTCAGAACGTAGAAATTAGGGATTTTGGTCCGATCATACTTAAACTTGCGGAAACATTATGGAATTCAATTCTGAGAGAAAAAGTTTAGCCAAAATACCTTGTTTGAGCTTTCCTTAAGTTACTACAATGCACCAACACTTCTAGCAATAACAATCTATAAGAAGATAGCGAAAATCAGTTAACAATTAGAAGGATTTCTATGGTGTAAATATCTTAGGAATTTTGCCAAACACCTATCATGGAAAATAGACTACAAGGATCAAAAATTGTAATCCCTTCCTCCTTCAAAAATTTTCAACAAGAAACCACCATAATGGTTCATTAATCCCCTCATACAAAAACTTAGTATCACATGCATGGCCTATTTCCAATCCCACAATATGTATTTGAACTCTTAACCTCTTATATCAAATCTTAGAAGTAGGACTTACCCGGAAAGATAGTGAGCTAGATATTAGCTTCCGTGATTCTTGAGAATTTGTGCAAGATTGGATGATTAGGATGTTAGGTTCCTCATTCCCTCTCTAAAGTGCTCTCACCTCTCTATATATTCACTAGAAAATAGCCCCAATTAAAGACCCAAAGCCTATTTATAAAAATGGGGCCGGGTTATGAAAATAGGAAAAAGAATCCTCCGAAAGCGGGTCTGCAGTGGCAGAATTGACCGTATAACGTATATGTGGGTCACAGAATGGATCGCGAAATTGGTGCCTAGAACTGGGCTTCACTGGAAAGGCTTGCCACTATTTTTCGGTCGCATAACCACTTCTGCAATCGCAGAATGGTCGCAGAATGGCCGCAGAATTGCATTATGCCAGCCTTTGGTAGTTTGATCATAACTTTTTATAGGAGTGTCCAAATGACGAAGGGTTTGAAGCGTCAGAAACTAGACTCAATGATCTTTTATTTTATAGGTTATTTATCACATAAAACCTCATATATGTAGATATTCTCGTCTAATGTTTGGACTTGTGCGAACTCATTTGGAATTTAAGCCGATTATGTAATATTCCAACTTGACTTAGACTTAGGCATATCCTCAGGCCCCACATTACTTATTATATGACTTATACACTTTTTTCCATATCCAATTGATGTCCATCTTATTAATAGCCCTCTTCTACACATAAAGTAATGCAATTAGCCTACCTTGGCACCACAAAATCTTAAATTACTTAGAATTTTCCGGGGCCTTACAGTGTTGGTATGCTATCAGGCACATCTCGTTCCTTCTTGAACCGGGATGATGATCCCGCATATCTGTTCCTCGATTTAGGGTCAGAGGATATATTTTTTGGCTTGGACCTTGAGTCTCGCCCTGTGAGTGCCATACAAGGCCCGTATCTATTTTTTTCGGACATCTTTTCAGACTCTGACCGCCTTGAATATGTTCTTTCATCAACCCTTGATTGCGCGATGATGTCTTCTTCAATCTGCAGCTTGGTGTTGTACCTGTTATATATATCGTTCCATGTTGTAGCAGGGAATTCTCGTAAGCTTTCCTTTAGTCTTCTCGTGGCTTCTGAGCTCTTTTCATTCAAATTACTTGCGAACCCCATGGCTACCCAATTATCAGGTACTCGAGGAAGCATTATTTTTTCGCGTTGAAATCTATCCATAAACTCCTTAAGTAACTCAGTATCTCCTTATTTTACCTTTAATATATCTTCCATCTTTTTTTTGAACTTTTTAAGCTCCCGAATGTGCTTTTATGAATAAATCTGCAAGCTCAGCGAAAGAATCAATAGAATTTTCAGGTAAAAGAAAATACCATGTTAAAGCCCCTTTCGTGAGTGTTTCTGTCACGACCCCAAAACCACCCTGGTCGTGATGAAGCCTATCGTGGAACTAGGCAAGCCACACAATTTTAAATAATTTGATTTCTTTCATGAATACCATATATTACTAATAAAATTCTCATTACATCAATTTCTAATTTAGAATTCAACACCGGGTGTCACCGAGTCAAGAGCTGACACAACTACAATTGTTGAAATATAGAATGGACAAGCATTGTCAAAAATATTAAAATATGCTAAGGAAGATAAGGAAGGAGAAGACGAGGATGTGATCGCTAGGAAGCTACCTCGAAATCTCCGGTTGGAACTCTGTGCCAACCAATCAGCAACCGCTACTGGGTCCTGAAGTACCTGGATCTGCACACAAGGTGCAGGGGGTAACGTGAGTACACCAACTCAGTAAGTAAACTGTGGGCTGAGAGGTAGTGACGAACTAAACATCAACATTTATAACAAAAATCAACGTACAGGAATTTAGGCATGCTTTCAATTAACTAACAGTTCAATATAATGTGATAAGTACATATTCGAACAGTTTAACATATGTAACTCAACGTACTTGACATGCCAATGCATCAACCGTACAATGTGCTCCCACTCTCACATACTAGTCCACTCAGTACTGTATATGGCTCTCATGGCCCAGGGAAGATTCATCCCAAAATATATACACATATGACAATAGTCACTCAGTAATGAGGAAGGCCAATCTAGCCCCATAGAGAAGATCCATCTCCAGATAGAAACACTTGGACAAGATCCATGTCTAGGGAAGATACATCCCTCAATAGCATCACTGCGCTCACTGGGGGTGTGTTATAGACTCTGGAGGGGATTCTACATCCCAGCGCAATCATAAGCAAAATCCAGGCATAATTCAATATAACTTGCTACGGCGTGTAGCCCGATCCCATAACTGTCACTCAATATCAGGCTCTCGGCCTCACTCAGTCATCACTATCCAGTCTCGCTCACACGGGCTCACAATGCATGAACTAGCCTAAATCAATGATATAATGTACAAAATAACAACTACCGAGACTAGGACATGATATGATATGCAATAACATGACTAAGTATATAATATCAATGAAACACGGGAAATGAGAGCAATAAGCAACCACTCAGATCTCAACAGTATCGGCGTAAAGGCTTAACATAATATGTAGCATCATTTCTAGGATGTTTACATTTAATCACAATAACAGTAGTACGGATATCAACAAGGAGGGATCACTAAATGACCCATAGAATGAACCAGGTCACCATTCCCACGGTGCACGCCCTCACGCCCGTCACTTGGAATGTGTGTCACCTTAATTATAATCATATGACATATCGTTCGGGGTTTTAAACCCTCAGAACCAAGTTTGGAAGTGTTACTTACCTCAAACCAGACGAAAATCCACTCCGCGATGCCCTCAAATCGCCTCGAATCTATCCAAAATCAGAATCATAACATCAATACATGCTATAGGAACAAAGCCCACGCAAAAATTATCAAATTACGTCAAAAAATCCAAAATTGGCCAAATCCGACCCCCGGTCCCACGTCTCAGAATCCAATGAAAATCACAAAACTAGAATCCTCATCGTCTCACGAGTACATACATACTAAATTCATCAAAAACTAACTTCGTTTGACCCCTCAATCCCCCAACTATTAGTCTCAAGTGTCCAGCCCTAATTCTCCAATTTCCACCCTTTAATCCCACAAATTTCATGCTTAATCAGTTAAAAATCACCATAGAATCGAGTTTTAGGTCAAAAACATTACCTCAAAGTGTTTCCCCTTGAATCCCTCTTCAAAATCCCTCAAAAGCTTCAATCCCGACTTAAAAATGGAGGAAATTGGAAAAATTTCAAGAAGGGGTCCTTATATACTTTCTGCACAGCTAAACCGCATCTGCGGTCCATTCTTCGAACATGCAGCCACCGTATCTGTGGAAATAATCCGCATCTGCAGAAATTACTTACCCAGCATGCTCCGCAATGGCGATCATCACTTCGCACCCGCGGGCTCGCAGGTGCGCTCACACGTCCGCTTCTGCGGAAATACCTCAAACCTCCAACTCCAAAATTTCGACCCGATACCTCACATGTGGTCGCCGCACCTGTGATCGCCCTTCCGGAGGTGCGGAAAACTAGAAGCAGCAACACCAACAGATTTTTCCCAAGTTCTAACTTCCCGATGGCCATCCAAAATCATGCCGAGCCCCTCGGTGCCTCAACCAAATATACCAACACTTCATATATCATCACACGAACTTATTCAAACCCTCAGAACACTTAAAACAACATCAAAACACCAAATTAACCCGAAATTCAAGCCTAAGGATTTCTGAACTTCCAAATTCCGCCAACGATGTCGAAACCAACCAAACCACGTTTGAATGACCTGAAATTTTGCACGCTCATCACAAATGAATCTACGAACCTATTCTAACTTCGAGAATTCCATTCCGACCCCGATATCTAATTTTTCCACTGCCTATCTGAAATCGCCAAAAATCCAATTTTTCCAATTCAAGCCCAATTCTACCATGAGCCTCCGAATAACATTATGAACACGCTCCTAAGTCCCAAATAACCTAATGAATCTATATGAACCATAAAAACCAAATTCTGAGATCATTTACTTATAATTCAACTTCCGGTTGACTTTTCCAACTGATTAACCAACTTAAGAGACTAAGTGTCTCATTTCTCTGCACAATCACTCTGAACCCGAGCCGACCAACCCAACACAACATAAAAGAGCTGAACCACATATATTGAAGAGGGAATAAGGAAACGAGGTTAAAACTCTCGTAACAACCGAGTGGGTCGTTACATTCTCCCCCTCTTAAGTAAGCGTTCGTCCTCAAACGAGTCTAGAAACATACCTGGAGTCTCAAATAGATGTGGATATCTGCTCCACATCTCCCGCTCGGTCTCCCAGGTGGCTTCCACCACCGGCTGCCCTCTCCACTGCACCTTAACTGAAGCTATATCCTTTGACCTCAACCTTCGGACCTACCGACCCAAAATAGCTAGTGGCTCCACATCATAAGTCAGATCCCCTTCTAAGTGAACCATGTTGAAGTCCAAAACATGGGACGAGTCACCAACATACTTCCGAAGCATGGAAACATGAAATACTGGATGCACACTTGACAAGCTGGGTGCAAAGCAAGTCTATAAGCCACCTCCCCTACCCTCTGAAGCACCTCAAAAGGCCCAATGAACCGGGGGCTCAACTTTCCCCTCTTCCCAAACTTCATAACACCCTTCATAGGTGACACCTTCCGCAAAACCTTCTCTCCAGTCATGAAAGATACATCACAGACCTTCATGTCCGCATAGCCCTTCTGCCTAGGCTGCACCGTGTACAACCGCTCCTGAATCAACTTCACCTTATCTAAAGCATCATGCACCAAATCTGTACTCAAATGTCTAGCCTCACTCGGCTCGAACTAACCGACGAGAGATCTACACCTCCTCCCATATAAAGCCTCGTACGGAGGCATCTGAATACTCTACTGATAACTATTATTATATGCAAACTCCGCGAGTGGAAGAAACTGGTCCCATGGACCCCCAAAATCAATAACACAAGCGCGCAACATGTCCTCCAATATCTGAATAGTGCGCTCGGACTGCCCGTCCTTCTGAGGATGAATGTGCTCAACTCAATCTAAGTACCCAACTCCCGTTGCACAACCCTCCAAAACTGCGAGGTGAACTGAGTACCTCTATCAAAAATGATGGAAACTGGAATACCATGCAGTCGAACAATCTCTTGGATATAAATCTCAGCTAACTGCTCCGAAGAGTAAGTAATATCAACTGGAATAAAGTGTGCAGACTTGGTCAGCCGATCCACAATAACCCAAATAACATTGAACTTCCTCGAAGTCTATGGGAGCCCAACTACAAAGTCAATGGTGATCTGCTCCCACTTCCGTTCCGGAATATCCAATCTCTGATGCAATCCACATGGTCTCTGGTGCTCATACTTGACCTGCTGACAGTTGAGAAACCGAGTTACAAATCCAACAATATCTTTTTTCATCTGCCTCTGCCAATAATGATGTCTCAGATCCTGATACATCTTCGCGGCACCCGGATGGATGGAATATCGCGAGCTCTGGGCCTCCTTAAGAATTAACTTTCGAAGCCCATCTACATTAGTCACACATATCCGACCCTGCATCCTCATCACACCATCATCACCAATAGCTACATCCCTGGCATCACCTCGCCGGACCCTATCCTGAAGAACGAGCAAGTGTGGATCATCATACTGGCGCTCCCTGATACGGTCATAAAGAGAGATCTGGAGACTACGCAAGCCAATACTCGACTGGGCTCCGATATATCCAATCTTTCAAACTAGCCCCCTAAGGCCTGCACATCAAGTGCTAATGATCTCTCTGCTGCTGGAAGATATGCTAAACTCCCCAAACTCTCTACTCGGCGACTCAAGGAATCGGCCACTACATTGGCCTTCCCCAGATGGTATATAATAGTGATATCATAGTCTTTGAGAAGCTCCAACCATCTCCGCTGACGCAAATTTAGATCCTTCTGCTTAAATAGATGCTGCACACTACGGTGATCAGTAAAAACCTCACAATGAACTCCGTACAAATAATGACGCAAAATCTTCAAGGCGTTAAAAATGGTTGCTAACTCAAGATCATGCACCAGATAATTCTTCACATGGATCTTCAACTGGCATGAGGCGTAGGCAATCACCCTACCCTCCTGCATCAAGACACAACCAATGCCTATCCTCGAGGCATCAAAATACACGGTATAAAAACCTGAAGCCGATGGAAACACTAACACTGGAGCTGTGGTCAAAGAAGCTTTGAGCTTCTGAAAGCTCTCCTCACACTCATTCGACTACCTGAACGGAGCACCCTTCTAGGTCAATTTGCTCAAGGTCGAAGCAATAGAAGAAAACCCCTCCACAAAGCCACGATAATAGCCTGCCAAACCAAGGAATCTCCTAATCTCCGTAGCTAAGGACGGTTTGGGCAAACTCTTCACCGCCTCTATCTTCTTCGGATCTACCTGAATACCCTCACTGGACACCACGTGACCCAAGAAAGCTACTGAGCTTCTTCTCCCTCAATTTATGCAAAATACCACTCTCAAATGCTGAGCATGCTTCTCCTGGATACGAGAGTACACCAGGATGTCATCAATGAACAAAATAACAAAGGAATCCAAATATGGTTGAAATATGTTGTTCATCAAATGTATGAAAGATGTTGGGGCATTGGTCAGCCCAAAAGACATCACCAAGAACTCATAATGGCCATAACGGGTCCTGAAATCCGTCTTAGGAATATCAGAATCCCGAATCTTCAGCTGATGATACCCGGATCTCAAATCAATCTTAGAGAACATCCGGGCTCCATGAAGTTGGCAAAACAAATCATCAATACGAGGCAAGGGATACTTATTCTTGACTATAACCTTGTTCAACTGCCTGTAATCAATACACATTCGTATGGAACAATCCTTTTTCTTCAAAAGTAACACCGGTGCACCCCACGGTGACACACTAGGCCGAATAAACCCCTTAACTAGAAGTTTATGAAGCTGCTCTTTCAACTCCTTCAACTCCGCTAGAGCCATACAATACGGTGAAATATAAATAGGCTGAGTGACTGGCACCAAATCAATACCAAAATCAATATCCCTGTCAGGCAGCATGCCCAGCAGGTCTGCGGGGAACACACCTGGAAAATCACAGTCCACAAGAACAAAATTAATAGTGGGAGTCTTAGTACTGACATCCCTCACAAAAGCAAAATACGATGGACACCCCTTCTCCACCATACTATGAGTCTTCAGGTATGAAATCACCCTACTAGGCACATAATCAATGGAACCTCTCCACTCAACCCTCGAAAATCCTGGCATCGCTAAGGTCACAGTCTTAGCGTGACAATCTAAAACAGCATGACATGGAGAAAGCCGATACATGCCCAATATCACATCAAAATCCACCATACAGAGTAATAACAGATCCACTCGGGTCTCTAGACCCCCAATAGATACCACACATGACCGATACACGTAGTCCACAAAAATAGTATTGCCCACCGGAGTCGACACATGAACAGATATAACTAAGGACTCACGGGGCATATCAAGAAAATGAGCAAAATATGACCAAACATAGGAATATGTGTAACCAGGATCAAATAAGACTGAGGCATCTCGGTGACAAACTTAAAAATACCTGTAATCACTGCATCTGAGGCTATATCATCTGGTCTGGTTGGAAGTACATAAAAACATGCTTGACCTCCACCTGATCGACCTCTCCCTCTAGGGCAGCCTCTAGCTGCCTAACCCCCACCTCTAGCTGGCTGGGCGGGTGATGAAGTGACTGGTGCCAAAACTGATGACTTACTCCTCTGCTATGATGAACCTCCTGTAAGACGGGGACAAAACCTCTTGATATGACCCGGATCTCCACACTCGAAGCAACCCCTCTCGGCAAATGACGGTGGGGACTGAAGGGAACCCCTAGCACCAGGATAACCACTAGAAGAGCTAGGCATAGATGATCCCTGAATCGATGATGCACGGGATGAACTCTGCGTTGGAAGTGAACTGAATGATGAGAGGCCCAGATGAGAAATGTAGGGACCATGCCCCGATGATGCACCACTATAAGCTGGGCGATCAGGCCTAAATAGGTGGCCTCTGCTATGCTGAAACTAACCCTTGGAGGGAACACTACCAAAGCTACCAGATCCCCGAGGCCTCTTGGCCCCCCTCTTATCTCGCTCCCAACGACGAACTGATTCAATCTCTCAGGAAATATCAACAAGCTGCTCAAAAGTAGCACCCGATACTCTCTCTCTGGTCATAAGAATCCGAAGCTGATAGGTGAGGCCATCCGTGAACCTCCTGATCCTCTCTCTCTTTCTCTCTCTGTGTAGGAACCAAGTAAATAGCATGACGATCTAGCTCCGAAAATCTCATCTTATACTGCATCACAGTCATATCATCCTGACGCAACTACTAAAACTACCTACGCAACTCCTCTATGCGGGACTGTAGGACATACTTCTCTAGTAAGAGAGTGGAAAAATGCTGCCATGTGGGGTGCTGCACCAACAGGCCTACGCCACTCATAAGCCTCCCACCAAGTAAAAGCAGATCTTGAGAACTGGAAAGTAGTGAACGAGATTTCACTGTTCTCTAATATACCCGTTATATGAAGAATTCTCTGACACTTGTCCACGAAACACTAGGCATCCTCGCCCTCGGCACCACTGATAGTCGGAGGCTGAAGTCTACCAAACCTCTCCAATCTAAGTTGCTCGTCATCAGGAATGAAGGGAATCACATAGTCCTGAGCAGGTGAAACCGGTTGAGCTGGAGCTGCCCCCGGTGTCTGAAGTCCCTGGATAACCTGCTCAGGTGTACGAGCAGCAGGAGTCTGAGTTCCTCCCTCAGCCTGAGAAGTAGCTGCTGTGGTAGAAACAATGACAGCCTGGGCAAGACTGGTGCACACAGTCAATATCTGAGCCAAGGTCTCCTGAAGACCCGGAGTAACAATAGGCACAATCGGTGCCTGGGCTTGTCCTGTTGGAACATCTACGACTTGGACCTGGTTTGGAATAACAGGTGGATCTATGGGTACTACCCCGACTGCTGCGTGGGCTGTACCTCTACCTCTACCATGGCATCGACCCCTCGTGAGTCCAACGAGTTGCTGATCATCCTTCCCGGTTGCATGTGTCCTCACCATTTGTGAGAGAATGAAACAATAGGTGTTTAGTTACTACAATCAACAGATTTCGCACGACAAGAATTCAAGAATGTGAGATTTTTCCTAAGGGTTCCGCAGCTTCTCGAAGATAAGTACAGACGTCTCCGTACCGATCCGCAAGACTCTACTAAACCTGCTCATGACCGGTGAGACATATGTAACCTAGGCTCTAATACCAACTTGTCACAAACCCAAAACCACCATGGTCGTGATGGCGCCTATCGTGGAACTAGGCAAGCCACACAACTTTCAATAATTCGATTTCTTTCATGAAAACCATATATTAATAATAAAATTCTCATTACAGTAATTTTTAATTTAAAATTCAAATACCACAAAACACTAAAAATAACTCCCAACACCGGGTGTCACCGAGTCACGAGCTGACACAACTACAATTGTTGAAATATAGAATGGACAAAAATTGTCTGAAATATTAAAATATGCCAAGGAAGATAAGGAAGGAGAAGACCAGACTGTGATCGCAAGGTAGCTACCTTGAAATCTCTGGCTGGAACTCTATGCCAGGTAGCTAACTTGAAGTACCTGGATCTGCACACAAGGTATAGGAGGTAACGTGAGTACACCAACTCAATAAGTAACTAGCCGGAGCTGTGGACTGAGAGATAGTGACGAACTAAACCTCAACATTTATAATAAAACTCAACGTAATGCTTTCAATTAACTAACATTTCAATGTAATAAGATAAGTACAAATTGGAACAGTTTTACATAAGTAACTAAACATACTTGACATGCCAATGAATCAACCGTACAATGTGCTCACACTCTCACATACTAGTCCACTCAGTACTGTATATGGCTCTCATGGCCCAGGGAAGATCCATCCCATAATATATACACATATGACAGTAGTCACTCAGTACTGAGGAAGGCCAATCTAGCCCCACAGAGAAGATCCATCTCCAGATACAAACACTCGGACAAGATCCATGTCCAGGGAGGATCCATGCCTCAATAGCATCACTGCGCTTACAATGGGTGTGTTACAGACTCCGGAGGGGCTCCTACAGTCCAAGCACTATCATAAGCTGGATCCAGGCATAAATGAAAATTAATATAACTTGCTGCGGCGTGCAGCCCGATCCCATAATTGTCACTCAATAGCCTCACTCAATCATCATTCTCCAGTCTCGCTCACAATGCATGAACTAGCCCGAATCAATGATATAATGTGCAAAATAATAATTACCGAGACTTGGACATGATATGATATGCAATAACATGACTGAGCATATAATATCAATGAAATACAGGAAATGACAACAATAAGCGACCACTTGAGTCTCAACAGTATCGGCATGAATCCTTAACATAATATCTAGCATGATTTCTAGCATGTTTGAATTTAATCACATTGACAGTATTACGGATATCAACAAAGAGGTATTACTAACTGAGCCATGGAATGAACCAGGTCACCATTATCACGGTGCACTCCCTCATGCCCATCACTTGGCATGTGTGTCACCTCAATTATAATCATATGACATATAGTTCGGGGTTTCGAAGCCTCGGAACCAAGTTTGGAAGTGTTACTTACTCAAACCAGATAAAGATCCACTCTGTGATTCCCTTGCCGCTCGACTCGGCCTCAAATCTCCTCGAATCTATCCAAAATCAGAATCATAACATCAATACATGATATAGGAATAAAGCCCACGTGAAAATTATCAAATTACATCAAAATTCTGAAATTGGTCAAACCCGACCCCTGGGCCCACGACTCGGAATCCAATGAAAATCACAAAACCAGAATCCTCATCTTCTCACGAGTCCATACATACTAAATTCATCAAAAACTAACTTCGTTTGACTCCTCAATCCTCCAATTCTTAGTCTCAAGCTTCAAATCCTAATTCTCCAATTTCCACCCTTAAATCCCACAAATTTCATGCTTACTAATTAAAAATCGCCATAGAATCGAGTTTTAGGTTCAAAATCATTACCTCAAAGTGTTTCCCCTTGAATCTATCTTCAAAATCCCTTAAAAGCTTCAATCCCGACTTCAAAATGGAGGAAATGGGGAAAATTTCACGAAAGGGTCCTTATATACTTTCTGCGCAGTTAAACCGCATCTGCGGTCCATTCTTAGCACATGCGACCACCGCATCTGCAAAAATAATCCGCATATGCAGAAATTACTTACCCAGCTTGCTTCGCATCTACGATCATCACTTCGCACCAGCGGGCTCGCAGGTGCGCTCACAAGTCTGATTCTGCGGAAATCCCCCAGATCTCCAACTCCACACCTGCGACCCTATACCGCACATGTCGTTGCCGCACCTGCGACCTCCCTTCCGCAGGTGCAGAAAACCAAAAACAGCAGCACCAACAGATTTTTCCCAAATTCCAATTTCCCGATGGCCATCCGAAATCATCCCGAGCCCCTCGAGGCCTCAACCAAATATACCAGCGCCTCATATATCATCACACAAACTTATTTGAACCCTCGAAACACTCAAAATAACATCAAAACACCAAATTAACCCGAAATTCAAGCCTAAGGATTTCTAAACTTCCAAATTCCGTCAACGATGCCGAAACCAAACAAACCACGTCGGGATAACCTGAAATTTTGCACACACATCACAAACGACACTACGTACCTATTCCAACTTTGGGAATTCCATTCTGACCCCGATATCTAATTTTTCCACTGCCGACCGGAAATCGCCAAAAGTCTAATTTCACCAATTCAAGCCTAATTCAACCACGGGCCTCCGAATGACATTCTGAACACACTCCTAAGTCCCAAATCCGAGATTATTTACTTATAAGCCAACTTCCAGTTGAATTTTTTCCAACTAATTAACCAACTTAAGAGACTAAGTGACTCATTTTTCTCCACAATCACTCTGAACCCCACCAACCCAACACAACATCAAGGAGATGAACTACATATAATGAAGCAGAAATAGGGGAAACGAGTCTAAAACTATTGTAACAACTGATCGGGTCATTACAGTTTCTCCAAATGTTTTTACCAAACCTGAATCAATTTCTTGTTTGATCAAATCATTGCCTTTTACGCCTATTGTGAATGGAGTTACATGATCTCGTGGATAAGTTGTTCAATTATATTTTGGGATGTCAGGAATTTTGAACTTCTTAGGAGTGGGCAGTGGGGCCGCGCTCGGCTTCCAAGGTTGTTGTGAATATTTATCGATATACACTCCCTTAATCACATGTGGTACACCGGGTATTTTTTTGATGCAGTCGTTTTGCTCTTTTATCTGTTTCTGCAAAGTTAGTACCAAATTTTGTAAATCAGAGTTATTTGGTGTACATGACCTCCCATCACGTGATTCATTAGAAGTTTCTCCCGTTTCTGAATAGGCAAGCCTCAGGCGTGGATTTTCTATGGTTATAGTATTATTTGGGGGAGGAGTTGGTGGTGCAATTGGCAATCCCCTAACAAAAACTTGGAGAACATTGTTCACATGTTCAGCGATCAATTGTTTCAAGGCATCTTGCTCGACAGTCTGCTCGTCTCCATGTTGTTCATTTGTGTGAGACGTGGATCTTTCAGGTGTTCCTTCTCGAGAATGACGTGCAGATTCTCGTGGTGAAGGAATTGGAGATCCTACCTCCTGTTGGTTATTTTTGTTGATAGTTGACATAATTTGCTTGTGAGAAAGAAGGATTCATAAAGTAAAAAGGTTATCAGATTCTTGGTAATAGAACCAATTTGTTTAACCAAAATATTTTTAGTCCAAGCCTATTTTTAGAAGAACTCGGGTTACTGATAACAAAATAATTCCTTACTTCCTCAGTGATTCACTTAAAAGGAAATAAAGTTGACAAAAACATATTAAAAAGAAAATGTATATATTTCGATAGTCCCCAGAACGTATCTTTACAAATGAGATTCTGTCACCTTATATAGGAGTTTACAAATATAAAGTTTCCTCCTATTTATGGTGGAATCATTATGAGCTTTAATGACATTAATGGCCCGTTATGTTTGGTAATCCTAATTGTCTATGAGGATTTTGTAACTATTCTGATTCCCCTTCCTCATTAATTGTAGGTTCGTAAATCTTTCCTCTTTCCAGCCTTCATTCATTCTTCCAGTGCCTCTTCAGCAACTGTTTTAGTCTCGAACATTGGTTCCCCTTTATTTCGTGGTGTTTGCCTCGTACTTCTTGTGCTGCATACATCTTGTAAATGAAATATGTCAGTTGTCATTTTCTCATTGTTCCGTGTATCATACTCTGTCAGCTAAATATTATTTCACGTGTACCAATTACTTACCAGCAATACAAGTCCGTCAATGAGGAAAGGTTTCATTATCTGCCTTTTTTTGATTTATGAATGATGCCTTCATTTTAGAAAAATCAAGAGAGCAACTACACACATGATGTGCAACTGAAGATTCATATTAGTCTTGATCTGATATGTGTATGGTTTCTTGGTCCGCTTTAGGTTTTCTCAGTGGTGTCAACATGGAGTACCTCCACTAAAGGAATGTAGATATTCATTCCCTGGTTCCAGGTGAGTACAAACAATTAGCTATTTTTTTTATTGTTGTGATCGATGATGCTAATGAAATGCCACGAGCCAGAGCAAGAACTAATTCATGTGATGAGTCCATATTTTGTGGCGGGCCACCATTCCATATCCAAGTGGAATATTGAAGTGTCCATATTTTACTAAACCAGCTGTATTTTCCATCTTGACCCATATGTTTTTGTAGAGTATCCCTTGCTATTTGCACTTGGCATTTTGTCATTCCTCTTTATAGATTTTCGTTGTGCTTAGGAGAAAACTGTATCACTCAGTTTCCAATTGATATATAGTAGGATTCCACAGTGATTGTAAAGTTGTACTAGACATTTGTCCCTGCAGTTTACAGCCTTATGATTTTGTTGCCTACGAGTTTCTTCTAATGGCCTTAAAGTGGATGCTTCTACAATGAAAGGTGTACTAGTTGTTCATTTTTTCCGTTAGAGTCGAGAACTAATGAGTGCACGTGGCACCGTGAATTTCCAATTTGATCCCACAGATTCTACTGATATTTGGATTGCTTTCATTTCCCTTTCTCTCTTGGCTGCTGCTCCTTGTTTAGCACCAACAAGGACATCAAGTTTGTTTTGATTTCATCATTCGTTAATGCATATCCTTTTTCTTACTATCAATTCAACGTATTTCTACATAATATTAATTTTTTCTAGTTTTGTTGTTTTGTTCTAGAGTTGTGCACATTCCATCTTCTATTGTAGCACATATTTCCAGCTTTTTTCTTTTGTTTTGTTTGAGGGAAGTGTATGATTCACACCTGGCTATGACAAAAGTTTCCGGATTTTTTTCCATCTTGAGTTCTTCTGTTATTTTCTGCTCTTTTTTTAATTCTAAACCTCAGTTATATTCTTTCTGCTTCACCTCAAGGTAGTGAAATAGTTTGAAAATCAGATTATGCCTAATTTTAAAAAATCCTTACATGTAAGAAAGAGATGTAGAGAAAAGGAAGCCATTGAACTTTCTTAAGTTCAACAACCTTTCCCGTAGGACTCAAACTCCTGACCCGCTGCACAGAAGTAGATATGCCTGACTAACCGAGTAAGCCTCAAGTCCCTAACACTAATCTAGTAAACCAATCCCTTAGGGTTCTTATTCGAACAAGATAACAAAAATGCGATATTTTGGTCATTATATTATCCTTGAAGAGAACAAACAGTCTTGAACAATGTAGGCAATGTTTTGTAGATGCTAGCAACTTCTTTTAAGGCACTTCCAACGCCTTCTTCTACTGCCTCATGAGATCATATTATTGTCCGATTACTAATTTTGGATGGTAGGACATGGATAGCCTCTACATTAATCTTGGCAAGTTATTCTATCACTAATCATTAAGTAATTTCTTAGAGCAGTGTTGCTTCCACCCAAAGCTTCTAAGAGAGTGTACAATGCTTAACGTATATTACATGCAGTATAGGTAACATTGTTCAACTTTTTTTACCCGCTATTTTAGTCACTTGAGCTCTATTAGTCGATACTTTGATTCCAGACTCACCAATATCTTGGTGAGACTTAGGTAGAGAAGGGTGTGTGGTGCACAATTTAAGGCATCTAACTGTAACAACCCGACCAGTCGTTTTGAAAATTTACGCTTCTTTAAATTATTCAAAGTCTTGAATAACATCATATAGTATATTATGACCAGTGTGTATTGTCGATTTTTGTTTTCAAGTGTTTCGGGATTAGTTCGGAGGAACAAAATTCATGTTGAAATATTAACTGATAAGGGTTGACCAGAGTTTGACTTTTGTACAAACGAACTTGAAATGGAGTTTTGATGGTTCCAGTAGCTCCGTATGGTGATTTGGCCTTTGGAGTGCGTCTGGATATTTATTTTGAACTTGAATTTGGCTTGAAATGGCAAAAATAAGATATTGAAGGTTTGTATGTTTGACCAAGAGTTGACTTTGTTGATACCGCGGTCGGAATCCAGTTTTGGAAATTGGAGCAGCTCCATTATGTCATTTATGACTCGTGTGCAAAATTTGAAGTCATTCCAATTTTGATTTGACACGTTTCGGCACAAGATATAAAATTTAAATTTTTAAAAAATTTATAAGTTCGATTCGGGGTGCAATTGGTAATTTCGTTGTTGCTTGATATAGTTTGAGACCTCGAGTAAGTCCGTGTTATGTTATGGGACTTATTAGTATATTCGAACGGGGTTCAAATCAATTAGAGTCTTGTTGAAGCTACTGGAAATTTTTGGTTGCTAGTGCAACTGCTTCTACGGAAGCTTGGTCGCAGAAGCGACTCCGTAGAAGCGAGCAGCCCATCACAAAAGTGAAATAGGCACTGCTGGGCAGGAGCCGTAGATGCGGAGAAAACTGTACAGAAGCGCGACCACAAATGCAGTGATGTTGATCGCTGAAGCGGAAGGAGTGCAAATGCGGACCCTTGGATCACACCTGCGATTACGCAGAAGCGCAAGAATTTCCGTAAGTGCGAGCAGCTCTGGACAGAATCTATAATTCGAGGTCTTTTGTTCTTTCTTCATTTTCAAATTTTGGAGCTCGGTTTGGCCGACCTTGGAGAGGAATTTCACCATTCCACTTGGGGTAATTGTTCTTGACTCCCACGTGATTTTATTTCATGAATTAATCTTGTTTTCGGCGTTAGATTATTGATTTTTCAAGAGAAATCAGAGGAACTTTCTATAATTCCATAAAATAATTTTTCGAGCTTTTAACATTGATTCGAAGTCAGATTTGAGTAAAATTAGTATGGTTGAAGTCGTAATGAAATGGATTATCGGATTTTATGAGTTTTGTCAGATTCCGAGACGTGGGCCCCACCGTCGACTTTTCGAGCAGAGTTGAGATTTTTTATAAATTGTTAAATTGTAAGCATTGGAGTAAATTGTGATTAATTTGCACGTTGGTTAAATAGATACGGATCGTTTTGCTTGAATTGAGGAGATATGAAGGCGTTTGGAGGTTGATACGTGCAGAATGGAATTTTCAGAGTATTGTTTAGCTTGCTCGGCAGGGGATTCAGCTTGTTCAAGGTAAGTAACATTTCTAAAGTTGGAGCTGAGGGTATGAATCCTGAATATACGTGTTATGTGATATTTTTGGAGGTCACACACATGCTAGGTGACTGGCGTGTGGGCATGCACAGTAGAAATTGTGACTCGATCGATTCCATAGAGCTGTATAGTCAAATAACTTGTATTTTTTCATGTATTTTTCATTTGTTTGATAAACTGAGGTGTGACTGATGTTAGAAATCATACCTACGCAAGTGATGGTATTATTGGGACCCACTGAGGTCATTTCCACTATCAAATTATATATTTAAACTGTAATTTCATACTTAGTCATATTCATTCATTCCATATCATATCTCAGTCTCTGTTGTTATTTATTGATACATCATATCATTTTGGGCTAGTTTCATGAATGTGAGCCTGAGAGACTGGAGAGATTGGTGACTGAGTGAGGCCGAGAGCCTGATTGGGACGATATTTATGGGAATGAGATGCACGCCGCAGTAGACCATATTGGCTTTATATACTTTATTATTATATAGATTGGGTTGCAAGTCGTAGCATGACTTATAGGCTTTATTGTTATGGGATCGGGCTGCACGCCACAGTAGGCCTAAATGGCTTATTATAGCGCTTGGGCTGAAGAAGCCCCTGCGGAGTCTACACCCCCCACAATGAGCGTAGATGACATTGTATTTGGGATTGATTTCCCAGGGAATCGAGTTACCTTATTTATTTATGTTTGGGGTAGACTTCTCAGGGCATTGAGTTGCCTTATTTATATCTGGAATGGAGTTCCCTGGACTGGATTGGCCCTGTACAATACTAAGTGACTGAATGTCAATTATTATGTATATATATGTGGGATGGATCTTCTCTGGGCTGTATTGGCCATATACAGTATTGAGTGACTATGTGCAAGATCACATTATATTTAGGATGGATCTGTCCTGTACAGTGCTGAGTGACTGAGTGTGCTGAATATTGAGCGTGACGAGTGGAAATGCGAGACAGTGAGATTGAGTACTCCGAGAGTGTGAGTACATGGGTTCATCACTGTGATGCATTACATCAGACATGCATACTTGATATGTAGGCAAGAAGTTTTTTTCTTCCTCATGCCATCTAATAATGAAATTCCTTATCTGTCGTTAAAGTTTTTGAGAAAAATCACAAACTTAAGACTTACTCATATTTTTGGTGATTTTTGGCAAGGGATTTGAGTTTTACTGTTATACTTGAAAAGAAAATATTTATTTTTTGGGATTGTATACGAGTTGAGCATTCTATTATTGAGTTATTACTTGTGCTGCTTCGAATTGAATGTTATGAGATATTATTGGTTATTGGAGTGGACTCTAACCTTGGTACAAGCTCTTCACTACTTTCAACCTAAGGTTAGTCTTGTTACTTATTAAGTAAATGGGGTCGGTTGTACTTATACTACACTTTTGCACCCTGCGTGTAGATTTCTAATGTTGCCGTTGTTGCATACGACAGAAGCTGGATCTGAAGATGTACATGTGCTCCAGTAATTGCTGCTTCTTGTGCATGGTAGCTTTAGAATTTTATCTGTTCATGTATATTTCAGACAGATATATTATTATTTCAGACAAGTTTTGTAAATTCAAATTTTAGAAGCTCATGATTTGTACTACTGGTCCATGGGGAGTGTATTAGAGTCAACTAAATATTAATTGAATCAGATTGTTGTTATTTCGCTTACCTAGTGGGTGAGGTGTCACGACCCAAAATTCTCACCTTCGAGACCGTGATGGCACCTAACATTTCAATTTCTAGGAAAGCCAACGTTAGAAAAATCTTAACCATCTTTAAACAAATCAATTTAAATTAAACATAAGTCAATTACTGAAATAATGTGCAGAAGACCATAACTATCGCATCATCAAAATACATCCCTGAATCTGGTGTCACAAGTGCACGAGCTACTAGGATAATATAAATAATGGTCTGAATAAAATTCAAGCTATTTGAAAGGTAATACACAGTTAAGATAAGATAGAAGGGGACATCAGAACTGCGGACGATGTACAGGTATACATGAAGTATCGTCTCGGTAGCTGAATTCGATCAAGTCTATGGTACGCTACTGGGACAAACTCCAAAATATGTATAATAAGTGTAGAGTGTAATATGAGTACAACAGATCCCATATACTCCGTAAATGTCGAGCCGAATCTCGAGGAAGTAGTGACGAGGCTAAGACATGACATGTACGTAAACAACCTGTACAACTACATACAATATGAAGCAACAATAATACAATAATAACCCTTTATAAATTTGGGAGGGAACATCGGAAGGGGAATAATATATAATTTCAGCAGGAGAAATATCACTTAGCAACCAATTAATTGATCAACAATAAAATGAGCATCTGATAAGATGAAAATGGCACGGCACCACCCTTCTTGCTTTTACTCTCATTCCTCCCATAATTTGATAAACAAATAATAATAATTGGCACGACATCATCCTTCGTGCTTTAACTCTCTTTTGGCACGACATCACCCTTCGTACTTTTACACTCTTTGAAAATGGCACGACATCACCCGTTGTGCTTTTACACTCAAAAATGGTACGACAACACCCTTCGTGCTTTTACACTCTTTCTCAGCATGGCAATGATAGTATAAATAATAAAAATCGTACGGCATCGCCCTTCATGATTTTATACTCTTTCTCACCATATTCCACAATAATTAAATCAATAAAAATTTAATGAGTAATGATCAAATAATCAATAATGAACTTAAACAGGAATATCTTAATTAAATAGGAAATTATTCAAAATGAAATAAAATCCTCCAGCATGCTTTGACTCAACTACAATGCATAAGTACTCGTCAACTCACATATACGTTGCACCCCCACATTAAATCACATAGCAAATAGACAACTAAATATTACTCCCTCAAGTCAAGGTTAACCACGACACTTACCTCACTTTGCAACCAACTCAAGATTCGAATAATCCTTTACCTCGTGAATTCGTGTCCGAAATGCTCAAATCTAGTTATAAACAATTCAATATACTCAATACAAATCGTAAAAATTGATTTCATATGAATTTACTTTTTCAAATTAAAATCCGAAATTCATCTCAAAAATCAACAGTAGGCCCATCTCTCGAATCTTGGAAAAACTTACGAATTCCGAACACCCATTCCGAGACGAGTCCAACCATACAAACATTATCAAATCTCGATGTCAAATGGACCTTCAAATATTAAATTTTTGTTTTTGGAAAGTTTTACAAAAATTCAAATTTCGTTCATCTAAATCCGAAATAAATGATGAATATAGAAATGAACTTATGAAATATCAATATATGATAAAGAATACTTACCCAGGTTGAAATTATGAAAAATTCTTTGGAATCGCCCATAAACCGAGTTCTAATTGAGGGTTTGTGAAAAAAGGGAAAATCCCGTTTGGGTTTGTTTTAATCACTGGGCGTCAGGCCTTCGCGCTCTCAAAGGTCCTGTCACGTTCGCGATGTGCAGTAACCCAATTGGACCTCAGATTCGCGAGATACACTTCTCATTTGTGAAGGCTGCTTCCCCATGGCCTTCGTGTTCGCGAACCGATACTCACGTTCGCATAGAAGGAATAACGATTCCCCCTCCCCAGGTCAGATGTCTACGCGTTCGTGGGAAGCCGATCGCATTCGTGATCCGTAGGGCCACCCATTGCTACGCGTTTGCGACCTACCTATCGTGTTTGTGATGAAGAAAAGTCCCCTTCCCCAAATTCCTCTTCACGTTCGCGAAGCACATGACACCAGAAACCAACAAAAGTCCCAAAAACCAGATTTTCTAAGTTCTAAACCACCCGTAGCCTATCCGAAATTCATCAGAGCCCTCGGGGCTCGAAACCAAACATGCACACAAGTCAAAAAATATCATATGAACTTGCTATAATTATTAAAACACCAATATAACGCCTAGAACTACGAATTGGACTCCAAATCAAATGAAATTTTCAATAAAACTTTAAAATTTCTATTTTAATAACCGGACATCTGAATCACGTCAAACCAACTCCGTTTCTCCCCAAATTTGACAGACAAGTCATAAATATAGTAAAGAACATATACCAGGTTCCGGAACCAAAATAGGATCCACTATCAACAAAGTCAAATATTGTTCAATTATTTAAAGTCATTAAGCCTTTAAACTTCAAATTTTCGACAACATGTGATAACTCGAGCTACGAACCTCCGAATTCAATTCCGGGCATAGCCCAAAGTCCCAAATCATGATACAAACCTATCAAAACTGTCAAAACATTGATCCGAGTCTATTTTCTCAAAATGTTGACCAAAGGCAAACCAATTGAGTTTTAAAGCTCCATTTCACATTTTAATCAATTTTTCACATAAAAACTTTCCGAAAAAAATTACGGATTTCGCATGCAAGTCTAGTAAAGTTGAATGATGATATTTGAGGTCTCAAAATATATAACTAATTATAAAATTTAAACATGACCTTTTGGGTCATCACATTCTCCACCTCTAAAACAAACATTCGTCCTCGAATGGAATTAGAAAAGTACCCGAGCTGGTGGAAAGGTGTGGATATTTACTCTGTATGTTCGACTTGAACTCCCAAGTAGCTGCCTCAATCGACTGACCTCTCCATTGCACCCAAACTGAGAATAACTCTTAGATCTAAACTATCGGACCTGCCAGGCTAGAATAGCTTCCGGCTCGTCCTCATAAGTCAAATCTTTGTCCAATTGGACTTAGCTGAAATCTAATACATGGGACGAATCACCATGGTATTTCCGGAGCATGGATACATGAATCACCGGATGACCTGCTGATAAACTAGATGGTAGTGCAAGCCTGTAGGCTACTTCACCCACCCTTTCAAGAATTTCAAAGTGTCCGATTTACCTAGAGCTCAACTAGCCCTTCTTTCCGAATCTCATTACACCTTTAAGGTGAAACCCGGAGCAAAACTCATTCCCCAACCATGAATGCAATATCACAAAATTTAAGGTCGGCATAACTCTTTTTCCTAGACTGAGTTGTGTGAAGTCGATCCTGAATAATCTTGACCTTATCAAAAGCATCTTGTACTAAATCGTTACCCAACAACCGAGCCTCTCCCGGTTCAAACCAGCTAACTGGCGAACGACATTGTCTCCCGTATGATGCTTTATATGGAGCCATCTGAATGCTCGATTGCTAGCTGTTATTATAGGCAAACTCTGAAAGTGGCAAGAACTGATCCCAAGAAGCTCCAAAGTCTATAACAATAGCGCGAAGCATATCTTCCAATATCCGAATAATGCGCTCGGACTGTTAGTCTGTCTGTGGATGAAATGATGTACTCAACTCAACCCGCGTGCCTAACTCACATTGTACAACCCTCAAGAAGTGTGAGTTAAATTGCGTACCTCAATCTGAAATAATAGACACAGGCACACCGTAAAGGCGGACAATCTCACGAATGTAAATTTCAGCTAATTGCTCTGAAGGATAGGTAATGGCCACTGGAATGAAATGTGCTGACTTGGTCAACCTGTTCACAATGACCAAAACTACGTCAAAGTTTCTCTGAGTCCGTGGGAGCCCAACAACAAAATCCATAGTGATTCTCTCCCACTTCCACTCAGGAATTTCTAACTTCTGAAGCAAACCACCAGGTCTTTGATGCTCGTACTTGACTTGTTGACAGTTTAGACACTGAGCTATATATGCAACTATATCTTTCTCCATGCTCTTCCACCAGTAATGTTTTCAGAAATCTTGATACATTTTGGCGGGACCTGGATGAATAGAATACCTGGAATTGTGTGCCTCCCCCAGAATTAATTCATGAAGCCCTTCAACATTAGGCATACAAATACGATCCTTCCTTCGCAGAACTCCATCTTCCCCCAAAAAAACCTATTTGGCATCATCGTGTCCTGAAGGACAAATAAATGAGGATCATCATACTGTCGCTCTCTGATGTGCTCATGTAAAGAAGACCGAGTGATTGTGCAAGCTAGAACCTGACTGGGCTCAAAAACATCTAAACTTACGAACTGATTACCCAAATTCAGAACATTTACAACTAAAGGCCTCGCACCAACCGGAATATACGCAAGACTGCCCATACTCATAGCCTTTCTACTCAAAGCATTGGCCACCACATTGGTCTTTCCGTGGTGATACAAAATAGTGATATCATAGTCCTTCAATAGCTCCAACAATCTTCTCTGCCTAAAATTGAGATCCTTTTGTTTGAACATATATTATAAGCTACGATGATGAGTAAATAATTCACATGAGACACCGCAAGGTAATGCCTCCAAATCTTCAGCGCATGAACAATGGCTGCAAATTCCAAGTCGTGAATAGGATAATTCTTCTCGTGAACTTTCAATTGTTGCGACATATATGTAATCACCCTGCCATCTTGCATCAATACTGCACTATGCCCAATGTGAGATGCATCACAATACACCGTATAAGTTCCTAAACCTGTGGGTAATACTAACACTAGTGTTGTAGTCAAAGAGGTCTTGAGCTTCTGAAATCTCAACTCACACTCATCTGACCATCTGAATGGGACACCTTTCTAGGTCAATTTGGTCAATGGATATGCTATAGATGAAAGTCCCTCCACAAACAAGCGACAATAATCTGCCAAACCCAGGTTACTCCAGATCTCTGTAGTTAAACTAGGTCTAGGCCAATTCTGAACTGCCTCAATCTTCTTAGGATCCACTTTTATGCCTTCAGCCGATACTACATGCCCCAAAAAGGCAACTTAGTCTAACCAAAATTCACATTTTCAAAATTTTGCACGTAATTGATTATTTTTCAAAGTCTGAAGCACAATCCGAGGTGCTTCTCATGCTCCTCTCGATTGCTGGAGTAAATCAAGAAATCATCAATGAACAAAACCACAAAGGAATCCAAATAAGGCTTGAACACCCTATTCATCAAATCCATAAATGCTGCTGGGGCATTTTTTAGCCCAAATGACATCACTAGGAATTCGTAATGCCCATACAGAGTTCGAATAGTTGTGTTTGGGACCTCGGATGCACTGATCTTCAAAAATACCTTGGAACCCTAAAGCTGATTGAATAGGTCATCAAGTCTTGGCTACGGATACTTGTTTTTTATAGTGGCCTTGTTCAACTGCCGATAGTCTATACACATCCTCATAGAGCCATCTTTCTTCTTTACAAATATTACTGATGCACCCTAAGGCAAGACACTGGGTCTAATAGATCCCTGATCAAGCAAGTCTTGTAATTGCTCCTTCAACTCTTTCAACTCCAGCGGGGCTAAACGGTATGGTGGAATAGAAATTGGCTGAGTGCCCGGAGCTAAATCAATACAGAAGTCAATATCTCTGTCGGGTGGCATTCCCGACAGATCTGCAGGAAATACATATGGAAATTCATGGACAACTTGAACTGAATCCATAGAAGGAACTTCCGCACTAGGATCGCGCATATAAGCCAAATAAGCTAGACAACCCTTCTCGACCATACGCTGAGCTTTCACATAAGAGATAACCTTGCTGATAGAATGGCCAAGAGTCCTTTTCCACTCTAGTCGAGGTAACCCCGACATGGATAAGGTCATATAGCATGATAAGGGGACAACCAATCCATACCCAAGATTAGATCAAAATCTACCATATAAAGAAGTAGAAGATCCACGGTAGTCTCAAGACTCCCAATAGTAACCACACACGAAGGATAGACATGATCTACCACAACAGAACCTCCCACCGGTGTGGACACACAAAGAAGCACTCAGGGAATCACAAGGCACAACTAGATATGAAACAAAATAAGAGTACACATAACAATAAGTAGATCGGATGACTCGGCCTCAGGCCGAGCTGGAAAAACATAAAATTAGGGCTGGGCCCCACCACTCTAGACCACGTCCTTGGGACGACCTCTAATTTCCTGGCCTCCACCTCTAACGGCCTAACCTCCACCTCTAGTTGTCTGACCCCTGGCCCTAGCTGGTTGGGCAGGTGGCAGAAAAGCTGGTGCTGGAATCATAGCACGAGAACACTGATGATGTGAAATTCCCGATGCCCGAGGGAAAAATCTAGCAATGTGTCTTGGATCACCACAAGTATGATAATTCCTCAGGTGTTGTGACTGCTGACCCTAGAACTGGCCATGTCGACCTGGATAGCCACTCTGATGAATCCAGATCAGAGGTGCATTAATAGGAGCTGGTGGTGCACTATAAGCTAGCTGTTCAAATTGAGACACATGAGAGTCGTGACCACCTGAAGCACTGTGGGATGCCTGGAGGGCTGAATAAAATGGCATGGGAGGATGGCCTCTACAAAAATTACCCCTGCCCCCAGACAATGCACCACTAAACCCACTGAACTGACGAGGCCTTTTACCAGACCCCTGCCCCCTCTCTAGTGCAAGAACCATATCGATCCTCCTCGCAACATTAGCAGCCCCCTGAAAGGAAATCTCACTTCCGGTCTCCTTGGCCATCTGAAACCTGATAGGGTGAGTGAGTCCCTCAATAAACTTCCTCACCCTCTCTCCCTTAGTCGGAAGTAAAAAGAGAGAATTACGGGCTAGATCCACAAAATGGGTCTCGTACTGGGTAATGGTCATACTGCCTGCTATAAACGCTCAAATTTCCTGCGGTAATCCTTTCTCAATGTGATAGGAGCAACTTTTCTAGAAATAGCCGTGAGAACTGCTCCGAAGTCAATGTAGGCGATCTGACGTGTCTAGTCAATGTATAAATATCTCCACCACCTCTTGGCAGAACTCGTCATATGAAATATAGCAAAATCAACCCTATTGGTCTTAACTATACCCATGTTCCGCAATACCTCATGGCAGCGGTCAAGATAATCCTATGGGTTCTCAGAAGGTGTACCACTAAAGTGAACTGGAAAGAGCTTAGTAAGCTTATCCAGTCTCAATAAGGCCTCAGAAGACATGGTAGGCCTATCATCGACCTGTGCCGCAACAACTGGCTGAACTACCCCAACTAGCGGGGTTGTTGAAGCCTGATATTGGGAGCTACCGCTCCGGAGTGGGAATAATGGCAGTTTTTGCTCCTCCCCCAGCCTGTGAGACGGCTGGTGCCACTAGAAATGTACCATTCTAGTCCACACCCTCCATAAGACTCACAAAATGGACTAAAGCGTCCTGACGCACTGGAGTAACTATGAATCCTTCTGGGACCTGAACTGGTCCAACTGGTACAGTCTGAACTGGAACCTCCTCCTGAAGATCTACCTAAGATTCTATAACACGTGTTGCTGCTTGAGCTCTACCTCTTCCTCTACCTCTACCTCTGCCTCGGCCTCTAGAACAGCCTGGGCCTCGACATCTACCCATAGTCATAATTGCCATCGGGGGCTCTAGTCCCTGTCCATCAGTAGATGTATTACGTGTTCTCACCATATACGAGAGAATAAGAATAGAATGATTCAATCATCAATGATAGAGTAAGATCGCATGACAAAATAAGAAAGAAGGGATTTTGTTCCCGAACTTCATAGCCTCTGAAAGATAAGTATAGACTTCTCAGTACCGATCTTTCAAGACTCTACTACGCTTGCTCGTGACTTGTGAGACCTAAGTAACCTAGTGCTCTGATACCAACTTTTCACGACCCGAAATTCCAATCTTTGGGGCAGTGATGATGCCTAACATTTCACTTGATAGGCAAGCCAATGTTAGAAAAATCTTAACTATCTTTAAACAACTCAATATAATTGAATGGGAGTCAATTACTGAAATAACGTACGAAAGACCATAACTACTGAATCATCAAAATACATCCCTGAATCTGGTGTCACAAGTGCACGAGCTACTAGGATAATACAAATAATGGTCTGAATAAAATTCAAGTTGCTTGAAAGATAATACACAACTAAGATAAGATAGAAGGGGACTTCAGAACTGCGGACGATGTGTAGTTATACCTCAAGTCTCCTCTGAGTAGATGAATCTGATCAAGTCTGTCGTACGCCGTTGGGACTAATCCAAAATCTGCACAATAAGTGCAGAATGTGTATTAGTGCAACCGTGTAACGACCCGACCGGTCATTTTGAGCAGTTGCACTTTGGTCGGTTATTTGAGGGCATGAGTAACTTTGTGTGATGTATCATGACTTATGTGAATCCTCGGTTTTGGTTTTCAGGTTATTCGGAATTGATTTAGAAGAATGATTCTCAGCTAGAAGCTTCAAATTGGAAATGTTTGACAAAGTTTGACTTTTTAGAATTTGACTTCGGATTGGATTTATAATGGTTCCATTAGCTCCGCTGGGTGATTTTGGACTTAGGAGCGCGTCCGGATAGTGTTTTGGAGGTCCGTGGTAGAATTAGGCTTAAATTGGGGAAATTAAAAATTTTGCGATTTCAGGTCGGTAGTAGAAAATTTGATATCGGAGTTGAAATGGAATTCCGAAAGTTGGAGTAAGTTCGTAGTGTCATTTTTGATGTGTGTGAAAAATTTGAGGTTATTTGGACGAGGTTTGATAGGTTTCGGCATCGATTGTTGAAGTTTGACGTTTCAAGGTCATTAAGCTTGAATTGGTGTGCGATTCATGTTTTTGTTATTGTTTGATGTGATTTGAGAGCTCGATTTAGTTTGTATGGTATTTTTGGACTTTATGGTATCTTTGGTTGAGGTTCTGAGCGAGTCCAGGTGTTTCCGGAACTCTGATATGGTTCAGGAGTTTTCAAAATGCGGACCTAGGCAGAATTTCGCGGCCGCACTCCAGGGAAAAGTTCTGAAGATCCGCTAGCCCAATTTGGAAGCCTATATCTTTTGATCTAGAATGAATTTTGATATGATTCAAAAACTAAAGTTATATCCCTTTGTATCTAGTTTCTATAAAGGTAAAGAAGTCATTATTTTAACATCTGTACAGAATTTTATGGCCAAAATACTAAAGCCTAGTAGTGAAGTTCAGAGGGTGCACTATATAAACAGGGTTTAGGGCATTATTTCACATTTTGGACCTAGGGAGATCGGTTTGTGGAGATATTTCATGGGTTTTCTAGAAATTTATCAGGGTAGGTGATTCTAACTCAGATTTGGTTAATATAAATGAATATATCAATGATTTCATCAGCTGATTAGTACTTTGAGGTAGAAAATTGCAGAAACTTCATAAAATGAATTGCTGGGATTTGAATGTCGATTCGAAGTTGGATTTGAGTAAAACTAGTATGGTTGGAATCGTGAGTGAATGGATATTCAGAATTTGTGACTTTTACCAGATTCCGAGTCGAGGGCCCGGGGGTCGGGTTTTAGCCAATTTCAGGTTTTTGGCCTAATTTTATAGTTTTTCTTGTGGAATTCATTTCTTTAGCATATGTTGATGGTATTGTACTGGTTGTGAATATATTCGGAGCTTTTCGAGACCTAGTCGAGGGGTGAGAGCATCTCGGAGTAGGATTCTACGTTGTTAAGGTAATTAACAGTTTTAAATATGGTTTTGAGGGTATGAAACCCGGAGATTTGATATCATGTGACTGTTTGGAGGTGACACCCATGCTAGGTGATAGTACTGTGGGTGTACGCCGTGAGGGATTGACACTTGGTCCGTCCCGTGAGGTTGTGAGGCCAAATAGCCTGTACTTGTGTTTATGTGCTTTCCTGTCTGCTAGAACTTGGCTGCCTTCATGTTAGAGATCATGCTTAAGCTTTATCCCTGCTCACAGTAGTTATGCTGAATCATAGTGATTTTTGTACATGTTCACCTCAGTCTCTGTTATCTTCTTGTTGAATACACTGTGATACTTTGATTTGGACTGATTTCCTTTATTTATTGAAAACTGTGAGGCTAGAGAGGTACATGACTGAGTGACTCCGAGGGCCTATTGTGAGATATTGTAATATAGCACATGAGTTGTACGTGTGGATCCATATTGATTCTATAGCACGTGAGTTGTCCGTGCGGATCTAGATTGATGCCATAACACATAAGTTGTCTGTGCGGATCCAGATATTATATGATAGCACGTGAGTCATCCGTGCAGCAAGTGAATGGTCCGTGCAGATTAGCGTTTGGGATGTGGGAGCCCCTCCGAAGTCTGTACACCCCCAGTGAGCGCAGGTACCTATTAAGCGTGTGCATTGAGGGATGAGGGATTGAGTGATAGTGCTTCTTAGGTTTCATCTATTTTGTTGTTATTGGATTTATGTGTTAATTGCCTAGTAGTAGTTGATTGTCATGAACCCAACCTATGGGCCGCAACGAGCACCGGGTACCTTACTCAACCGAATACCAACATAACCTATCTTTCTTATTGTACTTTCATTGGAAAATGAGACAAACGGTCCATCATGGCTTAACCAAAATAAACATAAGGAAATACTCGATATAGAACGACCCAACCTGACATAAAAACTTATACATGTGACATACGACCCTAAAAGGACAACATGGTCATTTGTAAACTCAAAACGTAGGCCGGCAAGGCCATACAAGCATTGTATACATGACATCTGTCTACAAGACTCTAAGAGTACACACTTAACATAAAGGTCGTGACAGGGCCCCGCCATACAAAACAATACGCGTCTAAATCATACTGACCAAACAAGCAACTCTGGAGAAAATTGTGCGCACCAACATCTTTCGCTGAGCTGATATCCTACTTGGAGGACTCTCGACCTGTCTATCGGGAACTGTGGGCATGAAACGCAGCTTCCCCGGGCAAAAGGAAAATCAGTACGATTAATGTACGAAGTATTTAAGGCACATAAATAAGTACATAACATACATGGAAGAAATATAGAGTAAATGACTTAACCTGTAAGTCTGGATAACTCTATAAATCATGAAATACTTATAGTGTTGATCATATGCATATGAATGTCATGTCGTCCATAGGTACATGTTTCATAACATCATTAGGCCGCTGAGGGCATCCCATCATATTATCTTGGCCACTGTGGGCAAAATCAACAACATATACCAGCTGATCAGGTGGTGGTGCGTATATAACGCCATAACCTTTCCCATATTCCATATATACATACATATATATATATATATATATATATATATATATATATATATATATATATATATATATATATATATATACGCGTATATAACATCACCTGGTCATGGGTCAATGTGAATATAAAAATTCATGAAATGCATATGAAATACGATAATAAAATATCTCGGTATTTCATAAGACCATTATTCCTCTGATTAATATCATGAAATAAACTTTACTAACTTACATATTTTTGAGACCGATGAACAAATGATAGAATAATATGACACGTGGGGAATCAAGAACATAAGCATCTCTGGTATTTCAATGAATATAGTCATTTATAGAAGTTGTGCATTTGCTTATTTTGTTCCTGTCGTATAGATCATGCCAAAAAAAAATAAGGGATAGCTTTAACATACCTAAGTCGATTCTCTTGAGAAAAATTACACCATACTTTCTTAATATTGCAAAATTTCACAATAGTAACATAAATCCAACGCCTATTAAGTGCTCCATCGTGGTAATTTGGTACTGGGGTATGAAAGTATTATGGTTTTCTTAAATTATTGTCTAATGTAAGTTCCTTATGGAAAGAACAATTAGTTTTCATCTCCTGGAAATTCTAAGAGACTAAAATGAAGCCAAATGGTATCAAATCTTAAAGTGAGGTTGAATGGAATGTGGGCCCACTTCAAGTGGTGACTAACCACTTAAATCTTCAAAATTTTACATCTTGCAAGACCTTTTAAGAGTCATATTATTTTTAAGGTGGTGGCTACCAAATTTTGGACCCTTAGGCCTTATCCCAAAGTCTTAATTAATTTTTCACTAATTCTCAATTAATTAGTTAATCTCCCACTAATTAATAATTAACCCATTATTCACATAATTAAGAATTATCCCAAATTACTTAAAATATTGGTCTTTTTTAGCATACATTATACACCTCACTATCATGGACATGTGGTACGTTGTATGGTTACCGGGTATTTTAGCTGGGGCCATATTTTATCCCAAAATGTCAAACTTCGATGAAATTCATTCTCTTCGATTTTCTTACCCTCTCATCTTTACGAATTTACTTATCCCTTGTTTGAAATAACATAATACTTGTAACCTCAAAATAATCTCTTTCCCGAGCTTGCATCGATTAACTTTACGATGAAACTTTAACATAAGAAAATGCGGGATGTAACATCTCATTCCCGAGATTTCATCAATTCACTTATGGAATACTTTCATGTACGAAAACATGGGGTGTAACATCATTCCCCCCTTTGGAATATTTGTCCTCGAATGTTGACTGATGCACTTATCATTTTCATAACTTATGCCTTTCAAATACTTTGGTACTCTCGTTGCCGTCTAGGCAACCGTTCTGTAAATAATTCCAAAGTCTAGGGAATTCACCCCTTTAGTACTCTTTCTCATACCACGACTTGTGGTCGAAATCTTTCCAATCTCGTAATTGTTGCTACCTTCTGTTATAGATCCTCTTATCCATCTGTATGACTTTACTTCCATAACTCTTACTTGTATTTATCGTTACTGAGTGTTGTTACCGAACTCCAGGTTACTTTAATTGATTATCCCATATGTATAAATCTAAGTCATTTAATTTTTCCTCATTACTATTCATCTTAAGAACGACGGCCTAATCTCATCTCATACTTTCTGACTTTTGTCCATCCATTGTTAATTCAGCTCAGTATTAATTTATAATATACCACTGATAACTTGAAACTTCTTAAGTCTTACCTTTCCACTAGGGCTTACGTTGCATCGAGGAATATTTGAAGTGGTTTTCCTAATCTACTTAGGGCTGATACTGTACTTCAATGACCGTATTTTATAGCATTCCAATGTGATTCACTTACATGGCTATAATCTCATACAATCCATGAAATCCTCCTCAAATAATTACTCACTCGAAGGCCTAAACGTCATCCTTTATCTATCGCAATCACACCCTTATTTCACTACCAGGGCAGCATTCAATCTCTTCTTAATGCTACTAGTCATAGACCCTTTTGAGCTTATTCAGGCTATACTATGCTTTATATAATTTAGAGAACCCATCATCTCTCACTCATTTTCGTGGGTTTAATCTCGAGGGCTTATCCATTCTCGTCACCTTCTCACTCACCCTTTCTTATCCTTACTCCTTTCTTCCTACAATCTTGTCGCTCTACCATACTTTAGCTTGCGACTCATACATATCCATTCATACTACTCGCATCCTTCCTTCAACTTCCTTGCACCTTAAATTTCCTTGTGTTATTCTGGAACATCAAGTGAGACATCACATCGTCTCTAACTCTTCTTTTACATTCTTAACTAGACATATCGATACCTAGAAACCATAGGCTATAAGTTATGCCACTGACGATGCCGCTACCATTCCTGGATATTAAATCCACACACTTCTAGCCTTCTATCCGAAGTATGGACATTCACAACCTTCTACATTTGGGTATCTCGTACATTGTTCACCTTTACCTTACTTACCTTAAAGTCTCGCATCACATCTTTTATATCTTTCATGACCTCCCTTCCACATAAGTATAATTCACATCTACAACTTGAGGCAATACTTGCACCTCTGGTGCATACACTATCCGATGGGAGCTTCATACTGACTTCTTATGAGGCCGATACTCTTCTAACTAGTTTTATCATAGAGCCGTTATAGGATATGGCTACTGTACTATCTTTCTTGTACCTCTGATATTAAGAGCGATTCTGCAATGTACGCAATCACGATTTCTATAATTTTTCGGGTCCAACAATCAAACTCCTAATTTACTTGGTTGATGTAATTCTTTAGTTTCCTCTTCCTTCTGATAAGACTTTATGTAAGCTTAAGCTATCTTCTGACATGCGGCTCATGGAATTTAGTTATTACTTTAGCCTTTCATTGTTGCTATGGAAAACCATGATACAACCTTTTAATGATTCAGTCCTTTGTCTATGACCTGGACCCAATTCTTTCTTTTAATTCATACCGGAGTCTTCTACAGCTATATGATTGTCAACATATACATATACTCTGAAATCGCAAGTGCATTCATAACGTAACCAACTCTCAATCATTGATCGAATAGTTCCTTACGTTCATTCTCGGCTTTCTTTAAATATAAGTTATTACTTTTCCTGGTCTTCCTTCCTCCTTGTTGCGTGTATACTTAGCTTGTCTTAGTTCCCATCTATTCCGGAAGTTTCGTGCAACTCATATGATATCGAGTATTACTTTTGATTTTACTTCCTATTCATTAGCCACGATAAGTGCCACCTTCTAATGTTGTGCGTACAATGTCGTTGTGAGACTCTTGTATAAGACCATTCCCTCTTTAGGTTACTGAGCTTAGGTTAGAGCCTTCTTCCTTATTTTCTTAGAAAATATCTTGTTGTAGTACTTAGGGATACCTTCTGGATCTAGTAAAGTTGCGAGCTTATTACATCGTATACCTAATGGAATTCTTGATGTTCATACTCATCTATAATATCCCATAGTTACTTACCTCCACACTTATGTGCGTGTACGATTGCTCCTGAACTAAATTTTTGACTATATCCCAAGTGCCACTCTTTTTTATTCCCGTAACACTCATAAGGTACCTTTAACTACCCCAACTCCTATCAGAATATTTCTCAAGGGTCACGATGTCATATCTGCGAGACTGAATTCCCCTGTTGGGGTTCGCTGTGTTTATCTTGCACGATCTGTTGATTTGTCTGTAACCTCTTGTCTAGCCATAACTAGGCTATTCCCGGATCAACTACTAACTACTCGTTGGCCCATTCTCATATCAATATTCCACGTGATCTTTCTTGGGTTATTTTCTTTGTCTTAACTTACCTCTCGTACTGGCTCCTTATTAATCAATAAAATCTCGAGCAGGAACCCTCACTTCCTCTCCTTGACGTTGTGTTTGCTTAATATTCTGGAATCGTAGCATACACGTAGGAGGTGAATAAGTGTAATCTCATTCCTTTTTTTTTTTACTACATTCTTCCTTTACCATTCCATGATTACTAGAACCACTTAATTCTGACTTTATGCCACATCACTCCATATTCCCCCTTTAGGGGAGTTCTAAGATTTCGAGTTACGACGATTTACCTATAGATGTTCTACCTCTTCATCTTTGGCGATGGACCTTACTCGCCTTGCGGTAATCTTTCTACACCAAGGATAACAAAATTTCTTGCTTTAGGAAGCGTCTTCCTGAATAACCATTCGGTGAATCTATCATGAATCTTCTTCTGTTGTCCATTCTATTATTGCCGGAACGCAATCTGAAATTCTCATGATGCTGACTATTATCAAATCACTCAGTCCCTAATTCATGTTTAGTTTATCTCGTTCACCTGCCCATACTAATTTTTGTTACTCTGGGATCTAAGTTTTTCCTTCTGGTAATCATGTTAGAGTAACAAATTTATTTTTTGAAATGAGGATGTGACTGTATGGCCTATACTCTTTTGTTGTCTTAAGGCCCATCACCTCTCGTCTCTTCCTTCACATGACTATAGATTATGTAATACTCTACAGTTGTCATTCATGTATCATATATTACTCATAATGCTTCAATATCTCTCTTCTTATTTCCCTGCTAACATTTCTATCTATCACTTTATTCTGAAAACTTCAACAAGACATTCTCTCGCTTTTAGCTCCCCTTGCTCCATCCACTGGCCCTTTGGGTTGCCTAACATTCTCGTTCTACTAGGGATGGGTGGCACAGTGGAACGTGTAACCCGCATGCTGTTCCATTCAACTACATTTGTTCCTCGAACTGGGGAAACACTTTCCTAATCTGGCTTCTAAAGCTAATTTTAGGTGCCCTCTCGACCTTTCCATTGATGTTCTAATATAACCTTCCGATTCAAGTAATATTTATCTCTTCCAGGTTTCAAGTGCCTATGTCACACCCCAACCTCGGGGAATGCGATCGGCGCTCAACTGAGTGAACCTGGTCGATCAAGACTTTCAAACATATCCTGCCTGACTCATTCAAATTCCAAAAAGGGAACACATCACCATTTATTAACCCGGGGAGAGGTATGTTATATAAATATACATACGTTTCTAGTTCATTGTTGCTTACATACATTATGTGATAATAAAACTTCCAAAAGTGTTTACAGTTTATGATTAAGTGGAATAGGATTTCAACATACAACTTCATTTGATAACATCCCCGACACCCATACATGACCCACATAAATGTCTACGGAGCCTCTAAAGATACAAAAGACAAACGTGACAATGCCGACAACAAGGCCCCGACAATACCTCAAAATATAGCAACTTATACAAACTAAGAACGACATATACTATACATGACCCCGAGAAGAAACGGGGCTCACCAAGACTGCTGTGAGGAGAAAGAGTGAGGGAACCACTACCAGCGATCAGCGTTATCTGCAATAGAACCACCTACATCCATTCAAATATGTAGCGCCCCCGGCAAAAGGGACGTTAGTACCATCGAATAGTACTAGTATGTATGAAAAATTCCACTCCAAAATAGAATAAACAATAAAACAGGTAGGAAAATAGTCATGGAAATCACATAGCACTTCACAGGATTAGAGGATCACAAGTAGGGGTCAAATAGTTTCTTATTTCGTCTTTCCATCCTTTTGATTAATAGTCTCTTAATTCCAAGTGTCACGTTTTATAATGCCACCGTGTCTTTTTACACGGAGTCCGGTCTCGGCCTGACGGGCTAAGCCATCCCAAGTGAGACATAACCATATCCACAATTTATATCGATGTTTCCAATGTAAATGCCACCATGTGTACAACATGGCGTCCCATATCGGCCCGATTTGCTAATCCATCTCACTTGGGACGTCACCATTTCATTTATTTACTCAATTCACGTTTCACTTCATAATTTATCACATAGTTCTTGGCACTTGGACACGTTTTACAATTCGAGTCTGATTCCCCTTTTATTCGTTCAACGACATCATCCTTCATTTTAACGAGAACCCACATACAGTGAATTTCAAACATAATAAAAGGATCATGTAGGATCATAATTCACATTTTCAAGGATCGTGGTGACATGGTAGTCAACTAGAGCAATTTAGAAACAGAAATCTTTTGACTCAACACATTAAAACAATCAGTTTAAGTATGATCAAGTGAGGGACTCATACCACCTATTTGGACACCGACGAGTTGATTTTTATGAAGATTAGAGTTATCCATACGTACCTCGACTAGTTCCTATCCCTAATTTCTACGACAATTTCCGGAATCCTTTAGCTCTTTCAATTAAATTGACAAATAGCACAATCAAATTGTTATTCGGAATTGGATCATAGTCCCAGCTCATTTGAGAATTACATCTAAAATTATGAGTTTGTTAAGGTCCCATCCCCCATTTATTTCTATCTTTGCTCTTACTTTCCGACACATAGTTTAGAACCTCATGCATGCAAGGTCCCTTCTCTTACCTCCATGGACTACCTTACCAATGGCCCACTTTAGCTAATCATGGAATTTAAAAGCTGGTGTGGTAGAAAACTACCTCTTAGAGTGAAGAAATTGGTATCTTGTTTGATTAGTCCCAAGCCTTGAGTGGTGATGAAGTATCAATTTGATGGAATTGAGTACTTCTCTCTAGAACCTCTCTTTTCTCACTCTAAATTATCAGGAGAATGGTTTAAAATGGTAGGGGAATATGCTTTATGTTGGTCTGGTGTCGGGTTAGAAAATAAGAAAATGGGGTTCCCCGACACAATTATGCGGTCACATATAATGGGAATGGGGTCCGCAAACCTGCCACAAAAAAACTCAGCCGGGTGGAACATCTGATCGAGTATGCGGCTATTATGCGACCCGCATACCTGTTCTGCGGTTGCATAATGCACCACAGAACTCCCCTCGCAAAACTCCTAAGCAGATATGTGATGGATTATGCGTCCCGCATATCAATTATGCGATCGCATTTTGGGCCGCATAATTGGCCTCAAATTTGGCCAGTTTTCTGATTCACACTGCGGCCATTATGCGGTCCGCATAGTGATTATGTGACCACATAATGGGCCGCAGAAACCCACTTTTTCGTGAATATTTTATTCTAAGTCCGTAGGGTACTGTTCAATCCAAAGGGCCCGAAAAAGAATTTTCTATCATTAAACACATAAATCTAATCTAGGCATCACGAAGTATCGATTTTCTAGGTAAAATTTTACGAAGCCTTACAACCTATCCCTGTAGTACTCATATCTAGTCGTACTATTTTAGAGTGCACCACCCGGGTTTCTCACAAGGAGATCTATTAGCATATTTGAAATATCCTTCGGAAATGTCAACTAATACAAACAATCCATCCACCATTTTGGTTTACTCTAACCCCAGCAGGATTCTGATATCTCGTCCTTTTCTTAAACCATATGTATTAGCTCCCATAAGGCGTAACTTAGATCAGTGTGGCCAATTGTACATACCTCTGTTACTGTTGAAGGTAACTCAAAAGTCTTATATTCCTCTGCCTGAGTTGTTAATATTGTTATTGTTCATTAACTGGGCACCCCGTTACCTTCTTCATCTTGTTTCTTTTACTTGTTGAAAATTGTACCTTTTGATTCTTTCATTGCTTTTGACCATAAGGGTGGATAGGCGTTCTTTCCTTATGGACCCTTATCAAGAAGCTTACGCATCTTAATATACACGTGATCTGCTGAATACCTCATCTTTATCCATCATAAGCATGATGCAAAAATTGAGTTCCTCTGACTCAACTCTTCCACAACTATATCCCTTACCCATCATCTTTCTCGATGTATGCATCATCGTATTTTGAATAAGATAGAGTTTAGAAAATTGAATTATTACAACTGGGCTCTACCAGTCCTAAATGCCCTGTAGCCTCCTGTTTATTAATGTGGTGCACAACACACCCATAAACAAGACTCTACTAGATACGGGCTTGTAAATTCCCCGGGATAGAACTGCTCTGATACCACTTTTGTCACGACCCCAACCTATGGGCCGCAATGAGCACCTGATACCTTACTCAACCGAGTAGCAACATTACATATCTTTCTTATTGTACTTTCATTGGCAAATTGACCAAACGGCCCGTCATGGTCTAACCAGAATAAACAAAAGGAAATACTCGATATAGAACGACCCAACCTGACATAAAAACTTATACAAGTGACATACTGCCCTATAAGGCCAACATGATCATTTGTAACTCAAAAATAGGCCGGCAAGGCCATACAAGAATTCATATACATGACATCTGTCTACAATCCTCTAAGAGTACACACTTAACATAAAGGTCGGGACAGGGCCTCGTTGTACCAAACAATATGCGTCTAAATCATATTGACCAAACATGCAACTCCAGAGAAAATGGAGCACACCAACACCTTTCGCTGAGATTATCATGCCAAAAACAAAGAGGGGATAGTCTTAACATACCTGAGTCGATTCTCTTGAGAAATATTATCCAGTACACCCTTAATATTGAAAAATTTCACAATAGTAACATAAATCCAACGCCTACTAAGTGCTCCATCGTGGTAATTTGGTACTGGGGTATGAAAGTATTATGGTTTTCTTCAATTATGGTCTAATGTAAGTTATTTATGGAAAGAACAATTAGTTTGCATCTCCTGGAAATTTTAAGAGACTAAAATGAAGCCAAATGGTCTCAAATCTTAAAGTGAGCTTGAATGGAATGTGGGCCCACTTCATGTGGTGACTAACCACTTAAATCATCAAAATTTGACATCTTGCAAGACCTTTTAAGAGTCATATTACTGTTAAGGGGCTGGATGCCACGTTTTTTTAAACACTTAAGCCTTATCCCCAAAGTCTTAATTAATTACCCACCAATCCTTAATTAAATAGTTAATCTTCCACTAATTAATAATTAAACTTTTATCTACATAATTAAGAATTATCCCAAGTTACTTAAAATATTTCTCATTTTGAGCATACCTTATACACCTCACCATTATGGACATGTGGTACCTTGTATGGCACTAGTCCATAAATACCGAGTATCTTAGCTCGGCCATATTTTATCCCAAAATATCAAACTTAGATGAAATTCATTTTCTTCGATTTTCTTACCCTCTAACCTTTACGAATTTACTTATCCCTTGTTTGAAATAGCATAATACTTATAACCTCAAAATAATCTCATTCTCGAGCTTGCGTCGATTAACTTTACGATGAAACTTTAACGTCCAAATATGCGGGATGTAACATCTCGTTCCCGAGCTTTCATCAATTCATTTATGGCACACTTTCATGTACGGAAACATAGGGTGCAAAATTGATAAGCTATGAAACTGATCTCTTACTCGTGTTATTCCTTAACTGTGAAAAATAGTTAATTGAATTGTTCTGCTTAACTCGTCAGTACTACTCATTTCCTTAGTTATTACTGTTACTTGCTTAGTCGGTTGCACTCATACTACACCCTGCACTTCATGTGCAGATCCAGGTGTGTTTGAGCGCGGCGATTGTTGAGTCCAGGCCGGCTTATCTTCAGAGAATGCGAGATAGCTGCATGGCAATCGCAGCCCTGCTTTCCTCCTCCTTTATCTTCCCTTAGTTTTACTTGATTAATCCCAGACTATGTTAGTATTTATGTTTACAGACAGTTGTATTAGTTGCTCATGATTAGTGACACCCTGATGTCGGGCTTGTTTTTTTCCGCACTTTTGTTTTTGATTTGAACTCCTTATTGAAGGTTTTATATTGAACATCTTTAAGATTTTCTTTTAAAATGAACATATCGGCTGTTTTGGTAATTGTGTCCGCTTGCCTAGTACTATGATAGGCGTCATCACGACAGGGTTAGTTTTTGGGTCATGATAGATTGGTATCAGAGCCTAGGTTACATAAGTCTCACGAGTTATGAGCGGGTTAGTAGAGTCTTGCGGATCGGTAAGGAGACGTCTGTACTTATCTTCGAGAGGCTATAGAACCCTTAGGAAACTTCACATTCTTGAATTCTTATCGTGTGGTACTGATTCAACTTGAAGCGTCATCCCTTGAATTCCTTCCACACATTCGTATGCGCGCTTGAGCGCTCGGTATCAGCTGTGCATCGATAGCTTGTGATTTCCATGGATGAGATGCGAGGTGTGATTTCCATGTTGACGATAGGCCAGTCTGGAGGACTTGAGGCCGGGTTTTGTCTGTGGCTCGAGTACTGAGATTTTGATTGTGTAAGCACGTGTATTTGGGACATATATGTCTGTTTGTGTCCTTATTGGTGGGATTTTGTGACTGGACGACTATGTGGTGAATATGATTGATGGTGAGATGTGTTCCGATTGTTTGAGTGTGACAAAAAGAGTTTCCTGGAGATGTATCAAGAATTATTGGGTGTTTGACTTCTGTCTTGAGTTGACGTATGGCCTCGAGTTGTGGGTGTATTGAAGGACCTCTCATGTTGTTTAGTTGAGGGGAGAAAGTATATTTTCATGTAATGATATGAGTTCAGAATCAGGAAGATTAAGTGATTGCGTAATGTTTATGACTGTGAAGGGTATAAAGAGATGTTGGTTTGAGACGAAGCAGGTGAGTTATCTCCAGTGGGGCGTCCTGAGTGTCGTGTGACCCCTATGTTGTTTTGTGGCGAGTTCTCTTTTACTTGTGAAATATATGTGTTGCAATTTGAGTTCGGGTCGCTTATGATTGTTGGCTTGACTGCTACAAGGATGAATGCGAGATCTGTAGATGATTTAAGATATTGGATGGTTGTGTTATATAAGCTTATGAAGGATTTAGTTGAATCCCACTACGGTATTATGGCAGTAATAGAGTATGGGCATTGTTAATTATTATGTGTTTTGATTTATGGCCTTGAGCCAAGTGGGGATGTTTGTTATCGACGAGTTGATTGCACGATTATGTGTTGTATTGGTTTCAGTTGGGGTATACTAGTGAGTCAGTTATGACTACAGGCGTTGAGGGTGGGGATGATTCGAGTAAGGGAATTTCTGGATACAGGTTGTATTTTGATCTATGGGTATGTGGGAGTCATGGAATAATTGAATGCCTAGATGTGGAGGATGTAGTGTGCGTGGAGTAAAAGATTTATCGGTTGCTTAGAAGTGTGGATTACTTCCTAGGGTGTTGGTGTGCAAATGGGGCACATGTCGTACGGTCTGTTTGATCAGTTTAATTGAGATTTGTGTAGAGTGGAGGACTCTCGAGAATGGTTCTGATGGATTCAAGATTTATATGTAACAATTGGGAATCTTCAGGATGTGTATTTGGCTAGAAATTAAGATTTGCATTGGAAGGCGTGAAGATTTGTGGTATTTCTATATCGTTGTGGATTCTACATTTCAGTATCAGGAAAGAGAAAGACTGGCTTAAATTCATAGCAAGTCTCTTCAGAGTAAGTATTTGAGTTGTGGTACTTTTGGAATGCTTAAGAGGACATTCAGCGGCTTATGAGCCTTAGGGCGGTTTGATTTGTACTAGGGTCTCGTGTGGTGACTTTTGGTTGAGGATTTTGGTATTATCGCAAGGAAAAGAATCAATTTGATGGTAATTCAGAAGAAACTCGGAGAAATATGATAGCTTGGTAGTAGGTTGGATTGACATGATAATGAGTAAGATCGGTTCCTTGGGTGATTATGATGTGGTAAGGATCCTATGTGTGATTCGTGGCAATGCTCTTGGGTTTTGGCAACCTGCGTAGCTTGGTTGAGTTAGAGGGATTCAGTCTTGATGGTTTGGTTAAGTGCAAAGAGATTTTAGAGAGTTCTTGGTCTCTACCATGGTTTGAGATGTTCATTTTCCTATTGGTGCGTGGGGCATGTGACATATCTTCATTTTCTCCAGACCGAAATCAAATGGAAAGTTCTTAGCTAATTGAGTATGTAGTTTCTTGTGACCGAGAGTGGATTTTGAGATTAATTGTATCTTTCATATGGTGTAATAATGGGTGTGATGTGTGGTGTGGTATTGAGATTTGCAGGCGCAAGGTCACGATGCGATTTTGAAAGGAAGGTTCGGAATTCTTATGCAGCATGGATGATCTCAGATGACTAGGTAAATCACATTTCTACTTGGTATGGCTTGATGAGAATATACATTTCAAAAGGGGCAATGTGTTTTGATTTATGGATATTTCATTGGTATTGACGTACCCTCTTGTTTGATCTACTGCTGGTGTTCAAATTTTGCCTTGTGGAACAGAATAATTATAGACGTATTCCTCGTGGGATGATCGTGTATTGGAGTAGTGTTAGACAATCAGGCGGTGGAGTTGAGATCGGATATGGTGATCCGTGTGTTCTATGGATTTGGAGATTGGGAGTTCTCATGAGTAGATTTTTTCGTGGTTGTGGACTTTGAAAATGTAGCCGAGGTTGGTCAGAGGATAGAATGTGTTGTGATTCAGTTGTTGTGGGCTTTTGGAAGGTTATTTGTCTATTGTGGATGACCAGAGTTTATTTGGGGTTCATTGGTAGGCCCAATATGGATGTGTGTTCTACACTGGGTCGGATTGGTTGACTCCGTACTGTTTCTGTTGATTGATGTGTCATTCGGTTAGAGTTGAGCTTACTCGTTTTCCAATATTTTCCATGAGTTACCCTTCTATGCTACAAGGGGTTGTGATTCGTTGGTTATATACACCCATGGTGCGGTTCTATTTGGGCCTTATGGTAGAATTTGAGCGAGATGGGTATTATGGTGTGAATGATTGATTTCACATGTATTATGTTCATTTCGGACTATGGTATTGAGTTATTTTCTTCTTAGTGGTTATGGTCATACATTTTTGGTGTTAGACGTCAGATTGCACATAGTTATTGATCTTTTTTGCATTTTTGACTTGAAGTATTCCATGTGGACCACTGGTTGGATGGGATTGTTGTACATCGAAGTTATGTTGGGATATGACCCTTTGTGTTAGATTCGTGTGTCTTGGTTCTATGGTGTGTCATGGGTTCTTAGTATTGCATTGTGGTGGTACTAGTTGAACTTGCGGGACGATTATCTCATTGGAGCCATTTTCTATGTTTGAGTACGTTTGAATTTTTGCGTATTGGTGTACGAATTTCACGGTTTGTGGCTCTGGGTAGTATTGGTGTGGCATGTCAGTAGAGTAGCTTGTATTTGATAAGATGAGGTCGTCGGAGCTAGACTGGGTGCTATTGGATTTGATTGTGGTATATTTAAAAGGGTAATGTTGTTGATCGGCTTAGAAATTGGCTATAGTTCTAGTCGAAAGAGAGGGAGTTCCACAACTGGTTGATCTGATGAATGGTTATGAGTTGTTGCGTGCTTCTTTCATCGTTGGCAGTATAGGAAGGTGTTAGAACGAGGCTCTGTTTAATAAGAGGTTTATTACCAGCGTTTGGTTGTTTTGGGTATCTGCAGTGATTAGAAATCATCGCTGAGAGTGTTTGAGTTATGTGGTATATCATGTGATTTCATCTTGGGTTATGGCTATGGCTGGATACAGCTTGTTCAGACTTATACAGTGTGTGGATGCGTGATTTTGATCTTATAGAAAATTTCGGATGTGGAAATTGGATTCTAAGGCTTATGGGCTAGGTTGGATGAAGAAATTTCAGATGTGTTGTGTTATCAGATCTATGCGGGACAAAGGGATGTGGGATCACGCCCGGGTATGTGCGTGGTAAGGTTACTCAGCGGTTTGATGATGTTGGAGAACAACTCTTGGCACGTTCGAGGAAGAATGTATGCTTAAGTGGGGGAGGATGTAACGACCCAACCGGTCGTTTTGAGCAGTTGCACTTCGCTCAGCTGTTTGAAGGCATGAGTAACTCCGTGTGATGTATCATGACTTATGTGAATCATCTGTTTTGGTTTTCAGGTTATCCAGAATTGATTTACAAGAATGATTCTCAACTAGAAGCTTCAAATTGGAAAGGTTTGACTATCTAGAATTTGACATAGGATTGGATTTCTGATGGTTACGTTAGCTCCGCTGGGTGATTTTGGACTTAGGAGCGCGTCCGAATTGGGTATTGGAGGTTTGTGGTAGAATTAGGCTTCAATTGGCGAAATTGGAAATTTGGCGATTTTCGGTCGGCAGCGGAAAATTTGATATCGTAGTCGGAATGGAATTTCGGGAGTAGGAGTAGGTTCGAAATGTCATTTTTGACGTGTGTGCAACATTTGAGGTTATTCGGACAAGCTTTGATAGGTTTCGGCATCAGTTGTGGAAGTTTGAGGTTTCAAGTTCATTAAGCTTGAATTGGTGTGTGATTCATGTTTTTGTTATTGTTTGATGTGACTTGAGAGCTCGATTTAGTTTGTATGGTATTTTTGGTGTGTTTCGGGGTAAGTTTTGAGCGAGTCCTGGCAGTTTCGGAACTCTAGTATGGTTCTGGTGTTTTGAAAACGCGGACCTCGACAGAATTTCGCGGACCTTGGCAGAATTCCGCGGCTGCACTCAAGGGAAAAGTTCTGCATATCCGTTGGTCCGACTTTGGAAGCCTATATCTTTTTATCTACAAGGAATTTTAATATGATTCAAAAATAAAAGTTGTATACCTTCGTATCTAGTTTCTAGAAAGGTAAAGAAGTCATTATTTGAACATCTGTAGAGAAAGTTTTATCCAAAATACTAAATCTTGACAATGAAGTTCAGAGGGTGCACTATATAAACAGGGTTTAGGGCATTATTTCGCATTTTTGACCTAGGGAACTCGGTTTGTTGCGATTTTTCGTGGATTTTTCATAAAATTCATCAGGGTAAGTGATTCTAACTCGGATTTGGTTAATATACATGAATATATCAATGATTTCATTATCTGATTAGTACTTTGAGGTGGAAATTTGGGGAAAATTGTAGAAACTTCATAAAATGAATTTTTGGGATTTGAATGTCGTTTCGAAGTCGTAGTTGATTGAAACTAGTATGGTTGGACTCGTGAGTGAATGAGTATTCAGAATTTGTGACTTTTACCCGATTCTGAGTCGAGGGCCCTGGGGCCGGGTTTTAGCCAATTTCGGGTTTTTGGCCTAATTTTGAAGTTTTTTCTTGTGGAATTCGTTTCTTTAGCATATGTTGATGGTATTATACTGGTTGTGAATGGATTTGGAGCTTTTGGAGACCGATTCGAGGGGCGATAGAATCACATAGTAGGATTCTATGTTGTTAAGGTAATTAATAGTTTTAAATATGGTTTAGAGGGTATAAAACCCGGAGATTTGATATCATATGACTGTTTGGAGGTGACACCCACGCTAGGTGACGGGCGTGTGGGTGTAAGCCGTGAAGGATTAAGACTTGGTCCGTCCCGTGAGGCTGTGAGGCCTAATAGCCTTTATTTGTGTGTATGTGTTTTCCTGTCTGCAAGGACTTGGCTGCTTTCATGTTAGAGATCATGCTTAGGCTTTATCCCTGCTCACGGTAGTTATACTCAGTCATAGTGATTTTTGTACATGTTCGCCTCAGTCTCTGTTATCTTCTTGTTGAATAAGATGTGGTACTTTGATTTTGACTGTTTTCCTTTATTTATTAAAAACTTTGGGGCTAGAGAGGTACATGATTGAGTGAGGCCGAGGGCCCGTTGTGAGATATTGTAATATAGCACGTGAGTTGTCTGTGCGGATCCCGATTGATACCATAGCATGTGAGTTGTCCGTGCGGATCCAAATATGATATGATAGCACGTGATTTGTCCGTGCGGATCCAGATTGATGCCATAGCATGTGAGTTGTCTGTGCGGATCCAGATATGATATGATAGCACGTGAGGTGTCCGTGCAGCAGGTAAGTGGTCCATGCACATTAGCGCTTGCGCTGTAGGAGCCCTTCCGGAGTCTGAACACCCCTAGTGAGTGCAGGTACCTATTGAGCGTGTGCATTGAGGGCTGAGGGATTGAGTGATAGTGCTTGTAAGGGTTCACGTATGTAAGTTTTGATCCATGTACTCTGTAAGTTCCGGTCCTAACCTCGACGAAATAGTGATGAGGCTATCACAGGACACGTATGTAAACAACCTATACAAGTATATACAAATACGAAGCAACAATAATACAATAATAACACTTTATAAATTTGGGAGGGAACATGTGAAGGGGAATGATATAATAATTTCAGCAGGATAAAATGAGCTACTGATAATATGAAAATGGCACGACACCACCTTTCATGCTTTTACTCTCATTCCTCCCATAATTTGATAAATAAATTATAATAGCAAGCACGACATCCCCTTCGTGCTTTAACTCTCTTTTGGCACGGCATCACCCTTCGTGCATTTACACTCTCTGAAAATGACACGGCATCACCCTTCGTGCATTTGCACTCTCTGAAAATGGCACGACATCACCCTTCGCGCATTTGCACTCTCTGAAAATGGCACGGCATAACCCTTCGTGCTTTTACACTCTTTCTCACCATGAGAATGATAGTATAAATAATAAAAATGGCATGGCATAACCCGTCGTTCTTTTACACTCTTTCTCACCATATTCCATAATAATTAAATCAATAAAAATTTCATGAGTAATGATCAAATAATCAATAATGAACTTAAACAGGAATATCTTAATTAAATAGGCAATTATTCAAAATGAAATAAAATCCTCCAGCATGCTTTGCCTCAACCACAACGCATAAGTACTTGTCACCTCATAGATACATTTTAACCGCACATTAAATCACGTAGAAAATAGACAATTAAATTCTACTACCTCAAGTCACAATTAACCACGACATTTACCTTGCTTTGCAACAAACTCAAGATTCCAATTAATCGTAGCCGCGCGAATTGGTGTCTGAAATCCTCAAATCTAGTCATAAAAAATTCAATATACTCAATACAAATTGTAGGAATTAATTCCATATAAATTTACTAATTTTCGGATTAAAATCCGAAATTCATTTCAAAAATCAACAGTGGAGCTGTAACGACCCGGTCGATCGTTCCGTGAGATTAGCCCCGTTTCCCCTGTTTCTACTTTATCGTATGTTTCTTAGCCTATTTATGTTATTTTAGGTTGGTTGTTTCAGGTTCGGAGTGGTCGTGGTGAGAATAGAGACACTTAGTCTCTTAATTGGTTTAATAGTTGAAAAAGTCAACTATGAGTTGACTTATTGGTAAACGACCTCAGAATGTGGATTTTATGGCTCGAATAGCTTCGTTAGGTTATTTGGGAGTTAGTAGTGCGTTCAAAATGAAGTTTTGATGTCCGGTGTAGAATTATGCTTGAATTGGCGAAAGTTAGTTTTTGGCGATTTCCGGTCGGCAGGGGAAAATAGGATATCGGTGTCGCAATGGAATTCGAAAATCTGGAGCAGGTTCATAATTTCATTTTGGATATGTGTGCAAATTTGCAGGTCATTCGGACGTATTTTGGTTGGTTTCACCATCATTGGCAGAATTTAGAAGTTTCAAAGTTCATAGGCTTGAGTTTGATATCATTTTGGTGTTTTTGCGTTGTTTTTGGTGTTTCGAAGGCTCGACTAGGTTTGAATGAGGTTATGGGATGTTTTGGTATGTTTGATTGAGGTACCGAGGGCCTCGGGTGAGTTTCGGGTGGTTATCGGAGTGTGTTTGGCCTTAGAGGGACTGTTGTAGCTGCTGCAATTTTTGCCCACTAGTTTCCTTATATGTGATCGCAATAGTGGGGATGCGATCACATAGGTTTGTTCTGAGGCAGTGTTCTTTTTATTCTATTTGATCGGCTATGTGATCGCCCGGGATCGTGTACGTGAGGGAGGGGAAGAAATGCGATCGCGTTTGGTTTTGTGCGATCACGTAGTGTAATTTTTATAGGGCAGCAGATTGTTCTTCGCGATCGCAGTGAAGAAAGAGACATGGGCAGACAGTTTTTAAGTTCTAAACGAGGGTTTTTGGCCATAACTCAATATTCCATTAGAGAGCTTACGGAAGGAGAATTTGGACGAGATTTTCAGTGGAAATCTTGTGGTAAGTGTTCTTCAATCACTTTTGGTTTAATTTCATGAATTAGTCTTGATTTTTACCATGCAGTTTGAGGAATTAAAGTAGAAATTTGGGAAAAATGGGAGGGAGAATTGGAAATTTCTTTTGATGATTTGAGTGGGCAATTGAGGTCGGATTTTAGTAAATTTGGTAGGGGTAGACTCGTGAGGGAATGAGGATTCTAGTTTTGTGATTTTTATCGAATTTCGAGACGTGGGCTCGGGGCTCAGGTTAGGCCAATTTCGGGAATTGTGCCTAATTTTGATAGTGTTCGATGGGGGTTCATTTCCCTAGCATATTTTGATGTTATTAATCTGATTTGTGATAGACTCGGAGCATTTGGGAGCCAATTCGAGGGGCAAGCGCATGTAGCTTTTGGGTTGTTTTGAGGTAAGTAACGATTGTAACTCTAAACCTGAGGGTATGAAACACCAGTATTTTATATTGTTTTGGTAAATGAGGTGACGCACATGCTAGGTGACGAGCGTGTGGGCGTGCACCGATAGGGATTATGACTTGGTCTATTCCGTAGCGACTATTAAAATGCGTATTCGATTTGAAACCTTACGACATCCTGTATTTTCGAAATTTATACTTGTATATGGGCTGTGAGCCATGTTTGGGGCCTTGTGCCGACCTGTTTAGACCCTCAGAGGTACTTTTACACTATTCTCACACTATCCTGATAGAACAATTGTGAACTCAGTCATGTTTTCTACTTGTCGTTATTTTCACTGTTATCACACTGTTTTGAAACTCTGAGAGGTATTTTGGGCTGAGTCCCGTGAGTTGAGATGAATTGCCCGAGTTGCTTGTGAAGATGACTGAGTGAGGCCAAGAGACGAGTATGTGAGGATAGTTATGGATCGGGCTGCACGCCGCAACAATATACATATTAGATCGGGTTGCACACCGCATCAAATATAGCGCTTGGGGTGTTGGAGCCCCTCCAGAGACTGTACACCCAGTGGGTGCAGTCGACTATTATATGGATCGGGCTGCACGTCGCAGCGTATGCTATATGGAACGGGCTACACGCCGCAGCATTATATATATATATATATATATATATATGTATATATATATATATATGTATATATATATATATATGTATATATATATATATATATATATATATGTATATATGTATATATATATACATTTATGTATATGTATGTATATATATATATGTATGTATCGGATCGGGCTGCCCACTGCAGTAGTTGTGTGTATTCATGGTACTTGTTGAGTGCGAGTGTTTAGTGTGAGCATGAGATACTGATAGTGGAGTCACGAGTGACTGAAATACCTTGTTATGAAAGATATTGTGCCTAGATGGCTGTTACATTGTGAATTTTACTGCTTTTCTCTCCCTTCTCTATATAAGCCTTCTAATAAAATTTGAATTACTGTTTTTACGAAATCATGATTTGTAAATGCTCGTCACTACACTCAAGTTTTTAGTTACTTTGATTACTTACTAAGTTGGCGTATTCACGTTTCTCCCTACACCTCTGTGTGCAGATCCACGTAGCGGACCATCTCACTAGTTGATTTTCGGACGTTCTTGGAGTTTGTTCGAGGATCGAGGTAGCTGCTCAGCGTCCCCAGCTCACCTCATTTCCTTTCCTCAGTTCATAGTTTTGTCTTTCATAGTTCAGACTCTTGTAGTAGAAAAGTCACTTATTGTACATTGTATTTATCGTCCTAAGTTCTCATGACAGTTGGCTCCAGGTTTTGGGGTAGTATATAAATTGTTTATCTCATTTTGTTGTTCTAATCTGCTATTTTTTGAAATTATGATAGTATGTAATGGTTGGCTAACCTAGTTCCATGATAGGCGCCATCACGGCCTGCTTAGGATTTGGGGTCGTGACAAGTTGGTATCACAGCCTATGTTACATAGGACTCAACGGTCATGAGCAGGTTTAGTAGAGTCTTGCGGATCGGTATGGAGACGTCTGTACTTATCTTCGAGAGGATGCAAAACCCTTAGGAACTATCTCATTTTTTCGTGAATTCTGTCGTGCCATTTTGTTGATTCTGGAAATCTAAACTTCTGTTGTTTCACTCTCTCACAGATGGTGAGGACTCGCGCTACCGATCAGCCAGCCACCCGCTAGACCAGCGAGAGGTCGAGGCCACGATCGAGTCTGTTGTAGAGGTAGGGTGCCATCCCGTGCAGCAGCCGTGGCAGTACCAGTTGATCCCCCTACTATTCACTATCAGGTTCCCGCCGCAGATGCCCCAGCAGGACAGGCTCAGGCACCAGCAATGCCTATTGTTATTCCGAGTCATCAGGAGACCTTGGCTCAGATCTTGATGGTATGTACCACCTTGGTCAGGCAATTTTTGCTGCTTCTCAGGCTGGGGAGGCAGTAAGACTCCAGTTGCCCGGACACCTGAGCATGTTACTCAGGGCCATCATGCACCGGGGTCAGTTCCAGCCCAGCCAGTTGCTCCAGTTCAGGACTTCGTGATTCTAGCTATGCCAGATGATGAGCAGCGTAGGATGGAGAGGTTAAGTATACTTCAGCCTCCGACATTCAGTGGTGCTGAGGGAGAGAATGCGTAGGGTTTTCTGAAAAAGTGTCAGAGGATGCTGCGTACTGCTGGGATTCTGGAGACCAATGGGGTCTCGTTTGCTACTTTTCAACTTTTTGGTGTTGCTTTCACTCGGTGGGAGTCTTTTGAGAGGCGTAGGCCTATTGGTTCAGCACCCCTCACTTGGCAGCAGTTCTCCACTATCTTCTTGGAGAAGTATGTACCCTAGGCTCACAGGGAGGAGCAGCGCAGGCATTTTGAGAAGCTGCATCAGGGGGAGCTATCAGTGACGCAATATGAGATGCGGTTTTCAGAGTTGGCTCATCATGCCACTGAGTTGGTTGCTACTGATAGGGAGAGGATTAAGAGGTTCGTGGATGGACTCACTTATCAACTTCGCCTTTTCATGACTCGGGAGAGAGTATCAGGTTCTACCTTCGAGCATGTTGTTGATATTGCTCGAGATATAGACTCGGTTCACCGCCAGGAGCGGGAAGAGAGGGAGGCCAAGAGGCCTCGAGGATAGGGTGGTTCTAGTGGTGCTCCTTCCAGGGAGAAGTTTCAGCATGGTGGAGGTCGTTCATTCAGGCCTCCCTAGTTAGTCTGCCCAGCCTATAGTGGTGCATCTTTGGGGCATGGTCCCCGCAGTTCTCAGCCTGGTCGTTCTTCATGCGGTGGCCTTCCAGCCCAGAGTGCAGCTCGAGCACCATCAGTTCAGGGTTCCTCTACGCATGGTTCTTCTGGTGGCCATTCTGGTGCCAGCGGTTCCTTTCAGTCCCCGTCTCCAGCTCCAGGGAGTTGTTATGAGAGTGGAGAGTTCGGGCATATGAGGAGGCAATGTCCTCATCTTCTTGACGTTCCATCTCAGTTGAGGAGCCAGCCTTCGACTTCAGCTCCATTTATTTCACCACCCGCGCAGGCAGTCAGAGGTGGTAGTCAGTCAGCTAGAGGTCGCCCTAGAGGGGGAGGTCGAGCAGGTAGAGGTCTGGCCCGTATGTATGCGTTTCCAGCCAGGCCAGATGCTATGGGCTCCGATGTAGTGGTCGCAGGTATTGTCTCAGTTTGTCGCCGAGATGCTTTGGCTTTATTTGACCCTGGTTCTACATATTCTTATGTCTCGTCATATTTTTCCCATTTCCTCGATATGCCCCGTGAGTCTTTAGTTACGTCTGTTCATGTGTCAACTCTGGTGGGCGATACTATTGTTGTAGACCGTGTTTATCGGTCGTGTGTGGTATCTATTAGCGGTCTGGAGACCCGAGTAGACCTATTATTACTCAGCATGGTCGATTTTGATGTGATTTTGGGCATGGATTGGTTATCTCTGTGTCATGTTGTTCTTGATTGTCACGCTAAGACCGTGACCTTAGCTATGCCGGGATGCCCGAGGGTTGAGTGGAGAGGTTCTTATGAGTGTGTGCCTAGCAAGGTGATTTTCTACCTGAAGGTCAAGCACATGGTTAAGAAGGGTTGTTTATCGTATCTGGCTTTTCTGAGGGATGTAAGTGGTGAGACTCCCGCTATTGATTCGGTTCCTGTGGTCCGTGACTTTCCTGACGTGTTTCCTATAGACCTGTCAGGCATGCCACTTGACAGGGACATTGATTTTGGTATTGACCTGGTGCCAGGCACTCAGTCTATTTCTATTCCACCTTATCGTATGGCACTAGCGGAGATGAAGGAATTAAAGGAGCAGCTTCAGGAACTCCTAGATAAGGGGGTTCATTCGGCCTAGTGTGTCACCTTGGGGTGCACCGGTGTTTTTTGTGAAGAAGAAGGATGGTTCTATGCGCATGTGTATTGATTATCGGCAGTTGAACAGGGTTACGGTGAAGAACCGGTATCCCTTGCCTCGTATAGATGACTTGTTTGATCAGTTACAGGGTGCCAGGGTATTTTCCAAGAATGACTTGCGTTCCGGCTATCTGCAGTTGAAGATTCGGGGGCCAAACATTCCAAAGACTGCTTTTATGGTTATGTCATTCGGGCTGACCAATGCCCCAGCAGCCTTTATGCACTTGATACACAGTGTATTCTGGCTTTATCTGGATTCTTTCGTCATCGTGTTTGTTGACGATATCTTGGTGTATTCCCAGTATCGGGAGGATCATGAGCAGCATTTGAGAGTTTTGGTTCAGACATTGAGGGAGAAGATATTGTATGAAAAATTTTGAAGTGCGAGTTCTGGATTGATTCAGTAGCGTTCTTAGGTCACGTGGTGTCCAGTGAGGGTATTCAGGTTGATCCGAAAAAGATAGAGGCGGTGCAGAGCTGGCCTAGACCGTCATCAGCTACCGAGATTTGTAGTTTCCTTAGTTTGGTAGGGTACTATCGCCGTTTTGTAGAGGGATTTTCATCTATTGCATCACCTATGATCAAACTGACCCAAAGGGTGCTCAGTTCAGGTGGACTGAGGAGTGTGAGGAGAGCTTTCAGAAGCTCAAGTCATCTTTGACTACAGATTCGGTGTTGGTTTTGCCTACGGATTTAGGTTCTTATACAGTTTACTTTGATGCCTCGAGAGTTGGCCTTGGAGCGGTTTTGATGCAGGACGGTAGGGTGATTGCCTACGCGTCTAGACAGTTGAAGGTGCACGAGATGAATTATCCAGTGCACGATCTTGAGCTAGCAGCTATTGTCCACGCCTTGAAGATTTGGCGTCATTGTTTATATGGAGTGCATTGTGATATTTTCACTAATCGTCGTAGCTTGCAGCATCTGCTTAAGCAGAAGGATCTGAATTTGCGTCAGAGGATATTGTTGGAGCTTCTCAAGGATTATGACCTCACTATTCTATATCATCCGGGGAAGGCCAATGTAGTAGTCGATGCCCTGAGTCGCACAGCGGAGAGTTTGAGGAGTCTAGCCTACCTTCCAGCAGCAAACATACCCCTTTAGTACTTGATGTTCCGGATTTAGCGGGTCAGTTGGTGAGATTTGATCTATCAGAGCCCCCGCGGGTATTGGCTTGTGTAGTCTCCAAGTCTTCCCCTTATAATAAGATTAGATCACACCGTATGATGATCCACACTTGCTCGTTCTTCAGGACAGGGTCCGTCGCGGTGATGCCAAGGATGTGGTTATTGGTGATGATGGGGTCATGAGGATGCAGGGCCGGATTTGCGTACCCAATGTGGATGGACTTCAAGATTTGATTCTAGCTGATGCCCATAGTTCGCGGTATTTCATCCATCCGGGTGCCGCAAAGATGTATCAGGATCTGAGAAAGCATTATTGGTGGAGGCGGATGAAGAGAGATATTGTTGAGTTCGTGGCTCGGTGTCTACTCTGTCAGCATATCAAGTATGAGCACTAGAGGCCGGGTGGAATGCTTCAGAGATTGGATATCCCGGAGTGGAAGTGGGAGCGGATCACCATGGACTTTGTAGTTGGGCTTCCACGGACTTTGAGGAGGTTTGAGTTATATGGGTTATTGTGGATCGGCTGACCAAGTCCGCGCACTTCATTCCTGTTGCTACTACTTATTCTTCGGAGCGGTTAGCTGAGAATTATATCAGGGAGATTTTCCGATTGCATGGGGTTCCAGTTTCTATCATTTCTGACAGACCTACTCAATTCACATCTCAGTTTCGGAGGGCCGTGTTGAGGAAGTTAGGTAATCAGGTTGAGTTGAGCACAGCGTTTCATCCTCAGACCGACGGGCAGTCGGAGCGTACTATTGAGATTTTGGAGGATATATTGCGTGCCTGTGTCATTGATTCTTGGGGTTCGTGGGACCAGTTTCTGACACTCGCGGAGTTTGCATATAATAATAGTTATCAGTCGAGTATCCAGATGGCTCCATATGAGGCTTTATATGGTAGGAGGTGCAGATCTCTGGTTGGTTGGTTTGAGCCAGGAGAGGCTAGGCTATTGGGCACAGACCTGGTTCAGGATGTGTTGGGTAAGGTGAAGTTGATTAAGGAGCGGCTTCACACGCCACAATCTAGGCAGAAGAGTTATGCGGACCGGAAGGTCCGAGATGTGTCTTTCATGGTTGGGGAGAAGGTGCTGCTAAAGGTGTCACCCATGAAGGGTGTTATGAGGTTCGGGAAGAGGGGAAAGCTGATTCCCCGGTTCATTGGGGCATTTGAGGTTCTTCAGAGGATTGGGGAGGTGGCTTATGCACTTGCCTTGCCTCCCAGCTTATCGAGTATTCATCCGGTGTTCCATGTTTTGATGCTCCGGAACTATGTGGGTGACCTGTCTCATGTTTTGGACTTCAGCACGGTTCATCTCGAGGGTGATATGTCATATGAGGTAGAGCCAGTGGCTATTTTGGGTCGTCAGGTCAGAAAGCTGAGGTCTAAGGATAAAGCTTCAGTGAAGGTTCAGCGGAGAGGACAGTCGGTGGAGGATGCCACCTGGGAAACCGAGTGGGAGATACGGAGCAGATATCCCCACTTATTCGAGACTCCAGGTATTTTTTTAGATCCGTGTGCGGATGAACGTTTGTTTAATAGGGGGAGGATGTAACGTCCCGACTGGTCGTTACGTAAGATTAGCCCCGTTTCCCCTGTCTCTGCTTTATCGTATAGTGCTTAGCCTATTTATGTTATTTTGGGTCAGTTGGTTCGGGTTTAGAGTGCTCGTGGTGAGAACAGAGGCACTTAGTCTCCTAACTGGCTTAATAGTTGAAAAAGTCAACTGTGAGTTGACTTATTGGTAAACAACCTCGGAATGTGGATTTTATGGCTCGGATAGCTTCTTTAGGTGAGTTTGGTGTTTCGAAGGCTCAACTAAGTTTGAATGAGGTTATGGGATGTGTTGGTATGTTTGGTTGAGGTCCCGAGGGCCTCGGGTGAGTTTCGGGTGGTTATCGGAGTGTGTTTGGCCTTAGAGGGACTACTGTAGCTGCTGTAATCTTTTCCCATTGGTTTCCTATATGCGATTGCAATAGTGGCGATGCGATTGCATAAGTTTGTTTTGAGGTAGTGTTCTTTTTATTCTACGTGATCGCCTACGTGGGGCCGCGATCGTGTACGTGTGGAGGGGAAGCAATGCGATTGCGTTTGGTATTATGCGATCGCGTAGTGTAATTTTTATGGGGCAGCAGACTATTCTTCCGGATCGCGTGGGAACTCCCGCGAATACAATGAAGAAAGAGACCTGGGTAGACAGTTTTTAAGTTCTAAACGAGGGTTTTTGGCCATAACTCAATATTTCATTAGAGAGCTCGGGGGAAGGAGAATTTGGACGAGATTTTCAGTGGGATTCTTGTGGTAAGTGTTCTTCAATCACTTTTGGTTTAATTTCATGAATCAGTCTTGATTTTTACCATGCAATTTGGGGAATTAAAGTAGAAATTTGGGAAAAATGGGAGGGAGAATTGAAAATTTCTTTTGATGATTTGAGTGAGCAATTGAGGTCGGATTTTGGTAAATTTGGTATGGGTAGACTCGTGAGGGAATGAGGATTCTAGTTTTGTGTTTTTATCAAATTCTGAGATGTGGGCCTGGGGCTCGGGTTTGGCCAATTTTGGGAATTATGCCTAATTTTGATAATTTTCGATTGGGGTTCATCTCACTAGCATATTTTGATGTTATTAATCTGATTCGTGATAGACTCGGAGAATTTGGGAGCCAATTCGAGGGGCAAGAGCATCGCGGAGTAGATTTTGGGATGTTTTGAGGTAAGTAACTATTGTAACTCTAAACCTAATGGTATGAAACCCCGGTATTTTATATTGTTTTGGTAAATGAGGTGACGCACATGCTAGGTGACGAGCGTGTGGACGTGTACCGATAGGGATTGTGACTTGGTCCATCCCATAGCGACTATTAATCCGCGTATTTGATTTGAAACCTTACGACATCCTGTATTTTAGAAATTTATACTTGTATATGGGTTGTGAGCCATGTTTGGGGCCTTGTGCCGACCTGTTTAGACCCTCGGAGGTACTTTTACACTATTCTTACACTATCCTGATAGAACAATTGTGAACTCAGTCATGTTTTCTACTTGTCGTTATTTTCACTGTTATCACACTGTTTTGAAACTCTGAGAGGTATTTTGGGCTGAGTCCCGTGAGTTGAGATTAATTACTCGTGTGGCTTGTGAGGATGACTGAGTGAGGCCGAGAGCCGAGTATGTAAGGATAGTTATGGATTGGGCTGCACGCCGCAACAATATATGTTATATATGGATCGGGTTACACGGCGCACCAATATACATATTGGATGGGGCTGCAAGGCGCAGCAAATATAGCGCTTGGGCTGTAAGAGCCCCTCCTGGAGTCTGTACACCCCTAGTGGGCGCAGTCGACTATTATATGGATCGGGCTGCACACCGCAGCGTATGTTATATGGATCGTGCTACATACCGCAATATATATATATATATATATCATATGGAACTGCCCGCCATAGAAGTTGTGTGTATTCATGGTGCTTGTTAAGTGCAGGTGTTTAGTGTGAGCATGAGATACTGATAGTGGAGTCACGAGTGGCTGAGACACCTTGTTATGAGAGATATTGTGCCTGGATGGCTGTTACATTGTGAATTTTACTGCTTTTCTCTCCCTTCTCTATCAGAGCCTTCTAATAAAATCTGAATTACTCTTTTTACGAAATCATGATTTATAAATGCTCGTCACTACACTCAAGTTTTTAGTTACTTTGATTACTTACTGAGTTGGCGTACTCACTTCACTCCCTGCACCTCTATGTGCAGATCCAGGTACCAGACCATATCACTAGTTGATTTTCGAATATGCTTGGAGTTTCTTCGAGGATCGAGGTAGCTGCTTAGCGTCCCCAGCTCACCTCCTTTCCTTTACTCAGTTCATAGTTTTGTCTTTCATACTTCAGACTCTTGTAGTAGCAAAGTCACTTTATTGAACATTGTATTTATCGTCCTAGGTGCTCATGACAGTTGGCTCCAAGTTTTGGGGTAGTGTATAAATTGTTTATCTCATTTTGCTGTTTTAATGTGCTAGTTTTGGAAATTATGATAGTATGTAATGGTTGGCTAGCCTAGTTCCATGATAGGTGCCATCACGGCCGGCTTAAGATTTGGGGTCGTGACAGGAGCCCATGCCTCGAGTCTCATAAAAACTTACAAAATCCGAACACCCTTTCCGGGACGAGTCCAACCATATAAAAAATTCCTATGTCAAATGGACCTTCAAATCTTAAATTTTCGTTTTTGGAAAGTTTTACAAAAATTCAAATTTCTTCCATCTCAATTCGAAATAAATGATGATTATAGATATGGATTTATCAAATATAATCACTATTATTATTAAGAAGACTTACCGAGTTCGAAATCATGAAAAACTCCTTTGATATCTCCCCTAAACCGAGTTCTATTTAAGGGTTTGTGAAAAATGGGAAAAATAAGGTTTGGGTCTGTTTTAATCACTAGGTGTCACGCCTTCTTTGCGTTCGCGAAGGGCCTGTCGCATTCTCCATGTGCAACAGCCTAATTGGCCTTCGCGTTCGTGAGATACACTTTGCTTTCGCGAGATATACTTCGCGTTTGCGAAGGTTGTTTCCCCCCGGCCTTCGTGTTCGCGAATCGATACTCGCGTTCGCGTAGAAGAAACAACGATTCCCCCTTCCCAAGTCACAAGCCTACGCATTCGCCAGAAGACAGTCGCGTTCGCCACGTAGCTATCACGTTCGCGATGAAGAAAAGTCCCTGCCCCAAATTCCTCTTCGCGTTCGCAAAGCACATGACACTAGAAACCAACAGAAGTCCTAAAAACAAGACTTTCTAAGTTCCAAACCACCCGTAGCCAATCCGAAATTCACCCGAGCCCTCCGGATCCAAACCATACATGCACAGAAGTCCAAAAACATCATCAGAACCAGCTCGCACGATCAAAATATCAAAATAACGCCTAGAACTACTAATCGTACTCCAAATAAATGAAATTTTTAATAAAACATTAGAATTTCTATTTTAGCAACCGGAAGTCCGAATCACGTCAAACCAACTCTGTTTCTCCCCAAATTCTACAGAAAAGTCATAAATATAGTAACGGACCTATACTGGATTCCAGAACGAAAATACACACCATGTATCAACAAAGTTAAAGATTGGTCAATTCTTTAAAGTCATTAAGCCTTTAAACTTCAAAATTTCGACAATATGCGATAGCTCGAGCTAGGGACCTCCGAATTTGATTCCGAGCATACACCCATGTCCCAAACACGATACGGACCTATAGGAACTGTCAAAACAGTGATCCGGTTCCGTTGCTCAAAATATTGACCAAAGTCAACCCAATTGAGTTTTAAAGCTCTATTTTACATTTTAATCAATTTTTCTCATAAAAACTTTCTGGAAAAAATTTATGGAGTGCGCACGCAAGTCGAGAAAACCTTAATGGTGTTATTTGAGGTCTTAGAACACATAAATAGTTATTAAATTTAAAGATGATCTTTTGGGTCATCATATGAGGTTAGGTGCCGTCACGGCTAGTTGGATTTTGGGTCGTGACAAGTTTGTATCAGAGCTCTAGGTTCATAGGTTCTACAAGTCATGAGCAAGCTTTTAGTAGAGTCTTGTGGATTGGTATGCTGACGTCCATATTTATCTTCGAGTGGCCACAAGTCATTTTATGATAAACTTCCCATCTTTCTTTCTTTACCGTGAGACACTGATTCGGCTTGAGTGCAAGTGCCTGAGCCAAAATACTCTTGCTAAATCATTAATTAAAAGATATATTTATTTGGTTTTAACATAAAAATATTTATTCTACATTAATTCAGATCTTAGTAATAATTTATCTTTTGTTTTGAATATTTAATCTTAATTAGAATTTTATTCTCCATAAATTTTATTTTCAAAGAGTAAAAAATTTATATGACATTTCACTTTTAGATCTTTATGTTTGAAGAATCATTAGTGGCATTTACTCTTACCAACCATTTTTTCTCTATCTCACACATTTATATTCTTAAATATTTTCTTAGTTGTTGTTTAATAATTGGGTATTTTCAGTATTACACGAAAAATTGATAAATAAAATATTATTTGAGTAGGAAAATAATTCAAATATAATATAAAAATATACTATCGTGGGGATATTTTTTTTTCTTCTCAATTTTAACTCTTTATGCAGTCCATCAAATATTACTTTTTTTGGTACTAGATATTATGGAGTGGTAATGTATTGCCAATACGGAGGATTCTTATGAAATTGATTTTATTAAATCTTCTTATATATTTCTAATAAGAATTCAATAGACAAAATTTCATTAATTTTAGAATTTAAATATTAAAATTTATCATAGAAAGTATTGTAGTCCAAAAAATAGGTTATTGCAATTATGTCCTTTCCCTATGAGTTATTCCATTTAATTTTTAGGGATATTTTGGTCTATTAATATTGTATTTTTGCTTTTATAATAATATAGACTCTCCTTTTTCTAAGTGGATTCAGACAATACAATACATTCTCAATTTAGTTCAAAAAATAGGTTATTGCAGTTATGTCATTTTCATATGAGTCTGTAACGACCTGGTAGGTTGTTTTAAGAGTTAGCGCCCCGATCCCATAATAATTGCTTTCCCCATGTATATTTCTACTTTTGGGACTTGTCGGAACGTTGAATGGTGAAACTCAGAGAGTTTTTGGACACATAGTCCTTATATGTGAGTTTAAGCTTTAGAAATTGGACCGTAGTTGGAACTGTGGGAAGAAGGTTCCGGGGAATTCTGTCGACTCCGTTAGCTCTGTTGAGTTATTTATGAGTTAGGAGCGTGTCCGGAATGTGCTTTCGAGGTCTGTAGTAGATTTAGGCTTGAATTGGCGAAAGTTAGAATTTCAGCGATTTCGACCGATAGGTGAAATTTTAAAATCAGGCTCAGAATGGAATTCCGAGAGTTTCTGTAGGTATGTCGTGTCATTTGTGACCTGTGTGTATAATTTGAGGTCATTCAGACTAGTTTTTATGTGTTTCGTCATCAGTTGTAGATTTTGGAAATTTCATAAGTTCTTAAGCTTGAATCCATGTAGAATTGGTGATTTTGGTGTTATGTTATGTGTTTTGGAGGCTCGACTAAGTTTAGATAAGGTAGTAGGACTGGTTGGTAAGTTTGGTTGAGGTCGTGGGGGCCTCGGAGATGTTTCGGATGCTCAACGGGTGATTTTTGGAAGTTGGTAAGCAACTGAACCATTGCTGGTTCTGGTGTCTCAAACCTGCGGACGGCGAACCGTAGGTGCGGACACGCAGATGGTGGAAGAGGGTTCGTAGGTGAGGGTTTGGTAAAGTTCAACCAGTTCTCGCAGGTGCGGATGGGGTTCCGCAGGTGCGGAGCCGCAAATGCGGCCCAGTTCCCGCAGGTGCGGCCCCGGTCCTTTTAGTGGATTTTCGCACCTGCGATGGATTTTCCGCAGGTACAGTCCCAGGGGTGCAGATGCGGAATCACTGGGCAGTTTATATCAAATTTGAGGACTCGAAATTCATGTCTTCTAAAAAATGGTTTGGAGCTCGGGTGTAGGCGATTTGGAGTGGGTTTTGAGGAAAAGATTCATAGGTAAAAATTCCTAATCTTATTCCACTTGTATATCATTTATCTATAGAAAATTCTTCCATGCAATCAATGGATTGGGTGAAAAATCATGAAAATGGGAAGAAGTTTACCCAAATTAGAAAATCCGAGAATTTAATAGGATTTTGACGTTTGTTTTCGATGATTCTTGTTTAAGTGAGTTCGTGAGTGAATGGGTGGTCTAAATTTGTAACTTTTACTCGATTCCAATACGTGGGATCGGAGGAATTTTGTGGTAATTTTCCGAATTTCGCGTATCAGCCTCGAACTTATTAGCTATTTTGATTCCTGAAAGTGATATTTACATTATGCAATCGAATTGAATAGATTTGGGCCATTCGAAGTTGGATACTCGTGGAAAGAGCGTGGTTTTGAGTTGAGTAGCGCAGTCGAGGTAAGTGGCTTTCCTAACTCTATGTTGGGGACTTCCCCTTAGGCTACTTTAATACTGTTTTATGTTGTTTGGAAGCCGTGTATGTGAGGTGACGAGTACGTACGCGGGCCATTGTTGCTAAAACTCCATTTTTCCCTCCATGACTTAAATCATTCCATTCCTATTTCAGTGTCTCATGTATTGTCTATGTAGTTTAGATTAGGAATAGCATGTCTACCTGTTTTGCTTGTACTTCCCTTAGTTATTACTATGTGTACCAGGTTTAGGTAGTTTTATCCATATTTTTTCCTGTGATTTTCCTAAACTATTTTAAATAAAAATTGTATCCAGTATTTGTACTGCATTGCATATTTAAATTGGGACTACGGACGAGATTTCAGGAGCTTTCCCCTTGTACTGCATTGCATATTTAAATTGGGACTAAGGAGGAGATTCCAGGAGGTTTCCCCCTGTACTGCATAGCATATTTAAATTGGGACTACGGACGAGATTCTAGGATCTTTTCCCATGTACTGCACTGCATACTTATTACTGTGATATATGATGTGCTGAGCCGAGGGCTCCTTGTTATTATTTCCTTTTAGCTCATTGTTTCTACTGATTTGCCTCAGCTTATTATATCTATCTGTTCAAATTTTAAACTGTATTTTTTTTATAAAAATCCAGTTTATGGTTAGGCTTGGCACTTATTGGATAGCAATTTGTGGTGTACTCGTGCCCTTTCCTGCACATATTTTTGGTGTGCATATCCAGGTAACAACGGTCAGTTTCGTGGCTAGGGGTCCGAGCAGCAGCTTCTAGGAGGCCGAAAGGTAATTCTTCCGCGTGCACAGAGTCCTTCGGGTCACCTTCCACTCCAGATTTAGATAGATTTTTCATGTAAATTCCCTCTTGTTGTATAGATCTATTTTGAGACAGAGCTTGTGACTAAAGTGATATTCCGGGTTTTTGGGAAATTGTATTTTGTACGCGCCAAGTGGCAATGTTTCATTTGTAGACTCAGTTATTTCCGTCTTTATTTCATTGCTTCTATTTAATATATGTTCCGCAATTAGGCTTACCTAGTCGTACAGACTAGGTGCCGTCACGATGCCTTTTGGAGAGTAAATCGGGTCATGACAAGTTGGCATCAGAGCGTCTAGGTTCATAAGAGTCACAAGTCTCAAGATGGTTTATTGAAGTCTCGCGGATCGGTGCAGAGACGTTCGTATCTATCTTCGGGAGGCTATGTAACTGTTAAGAACAATCATATTTCTTTGATTTCCTTTTCGTGCGAGTTATTGACATCAAAAATTCTAAAATTCTATTCTATTCTTTCCCATAGATGGTGAGGACCCGTACTGGGAGGACCGACGACCAGGCACCCGAGCCCCCTGCCAGAGCCGCCAAAGGCCGGGGTCGGGGTAGAAGATGACCATGCGGTGCAGCCCGAGCACCGGCGAGAGCAGCGACAAAGGAGCCTATGGCAGCCCCAGCTAGAGAGCCGGCACAGAAGGTCCCTATTGCTGCTCCAACCTTGCAGGAGACTTTAGCTCAATTAATGAGCATGTTCAGTACTCTAGCTCAGGTTGGACTACTTCCGATAGCTCCCGCTACATCTCAGGCCGGGGAGGGGCACAGACTCCCGCAGCCCACACTCCTGAGCAGAGGGGCCAGGTTGATCAGGCCCCAGAGTATATTCCTATGCCCCCAGTGGCTCCAGATCAGCATGATACTAGGGCAGCTGCTTCTGAGGCCGAGCAACTCAGACTAGAGAGGTACAAGAAGTACTACCCACCTACTTTCAGCGGACAAGCTTTAGATAACACTCTAGGATTTCTTAAGGAGTTTCATCGTATTCTCCGCACTATGGGCATTGTGGAGACATGTGGGGTTTCTTTCACCGCCTTCCAGCTGAGGGGAGCGGCATATCAGTGGTGGCGGGCCTATGGGTTGAGTAGTCCGGACGAGGTACCCTCACTCACTTGGACTTAGTTTTTAGAGATGTTTCTACGAGAGTATGTCCCTCAGAGCCTTAAGGATACTTGGGGCATGGAGCTCGAGCAGTTGCGCCAGGGTACTATGACTATGTCGGAGTGTGCAGTCCGTTTCAGTGAGTTAGCTCGGCATGCACCAGCCTTGGTTGCCACAGTCAGAGAGCGGGTTCGACGCTTCATTGAGGGACTCCATCCTAGTATCTGTACCAGTATGGCCAGAGAGTTGGAGATGTATATCACTTACCAGCAGGCAGTGAGTATCGGCCAAGAGAGTAGAGGGCATGTTCGCCCGGGACAGAGAGGAGAGAGAGGCCAAGAGGTCTCGAGACTTGCCATTTTTCAGGAGTTCGTGCACTAGCAGCACACCACGGTAAGGGCTTTGTGGTTCGCCATGTTCATTCAGCCCTTCCAGCAGCCCGTGGTATTCCAGCTCCTCTTAGACCTCAGGAGTTCTATTATGCACCGCCAGTATCCAGTGTGCCTCCAGTTCGAGGTGCTATTTTCGGCTAGCCCAGCAGGCCAGCTCCATTTCAGTCTCAGCCGCAGCGTCCTCCGAGGGGTTGTTTTGAGTGTGGTGACACTCGTCACTTGATTAGAGATTTCCCCAGGTCCAGGAGGGGTGCACCTCCAAAGTCTTATCAGCCTCCTTGTGCGCCTTCGGGTCCTCCGGCTACTCTTCCAGCCCCAGCTGCCACTCCACCTCCTCAGCCAGCTCGAGATGGGGGTCGGGGAGGTAGAGGTCACCCTAGAGGGGGAGGCTAGGCCATGTACTATGTCCTTCCACCCTGTTCTGAGGTTGTTGCTTCATACTCAGTCATCACACGTATTGTCCCTGTCTGCCATAGGGATGCATTAGTGTTATTTGATCCACGCTCTACGTATTCATATGTGTCCTCTTATTTTCTCCACATTTTGGGATGTCTCAGGATTCTTTGAGTTCCCCTGTTTATGTATCTACTCCTGTGGGAGACTCTCTAGTTATGGACCGCGTATATCGGTCGGGTTTGATTGCTCTTAGTGGTTTTGAGACCAGGGCTGATTTATTATTACTCAGCATGGTAGATTTCGATGTTATCTTGGGCATGTGTTTGTTGTCACCTCATTATGCTATTTTTAATTGTCTCACTAAGACCGTGACGGCTATGCCAGGCTTGCTGAGATTAGAGTGGAGAGGTACCTTAGAGTATACTCCCCGCAGGGTCATTTCAGTTCTTAAGGCTCATCGGATGGTTGAGAAGGGGTGTGAAGCATACTTGGACTATATGAGAGATGTCAGCGTTGATGCCCCTCGAGTTGAGTCAGCCCCAGTAGTGAGGGACTTTCCTGATGTATTCGCATCTAATCTTCCGGGTATTCTACCTGACAGAGAAATTGATTTCGGCATTGATTTGTTGCGGGGAACTCATCCCATTTCTATCCCTCCTTACCGCATGGCTCCTCCTAAGTCGAAGGAGTTGAAGGAGCAGTTACAGGAGTTTCTTGATAAGGGTTTCATCAGACCCAGTGTATCACTTGGGGTGCTCCAGTATTATTCTTGAAGAAAAATGATGGTTCTATGTGTATGTGTATTTATTATCGGCATTTCAACAAGGTCACCGTAAAGCACAAGTATCCTTTGTCTCACATTGATGATTTATTTGACCAGCTAGAGGTTTCCAGGGTATTCTCCAAGATTGACTTGCATTCTGGCTATCATCAGTTCAAGATTCGGGAGCCGGATATCCTGAAGACTGCCTTCAGGAGCAGATATGGCCACTATGAGTTTCTTGTTATGTCATTTGGGATGACCAATGCCCCAACAGCTTTTATGCATTTGATGCACAGTGTGTTCCGGCCTTATATTGATTCCTTCGTCATTGTGTTTATTGACGACATTTTGGTATATTCTTGATCACGGGAAGATCATGAGCAGCACTTGAGGACTGTGCTTCAGACTTTGAAGGAGAAGAGATTGTATGAAAAATTCTCTAAATGTGCGTTCTGGCTTGACTCATTGGCATTCTTGGTCCACATAGTGTCATGGGATAGGATCAAGGTAGATCCGAAGAAGGTGGAGGCGGGGCAGAGTTGGCCTACACCGTCATTAGCTACGGAGATCCGTAGTTTCCTTGGTTTGGCTGGGTACTATCGCTGTTTTGTGGAGGGATTTTCATCCATTGCAGCACGGATGACCAGGTTTACTCAAAAGGGTACTCCGTTCAGGTGGACTGAGGAGTGTGAGGAGACCTTCAGAAGCTCAAGACAGCCCTGACTTCAACTCCAGTGTTGGTATTGCCTTCGTATTCAGGGTATTATACCGTCTATTGTGATGCTTCGAGGATTGGCCTCAGAGCGGTGTTGATGCAGTACGGTAGGGTAATTTCCTACGCGTCCATACATTTGAAGGTGCATGAGAAGAACTATCCAGTTCATGATCTCAAGTTGGCAGCGATTATTCACGCCCCGAAGATATGGCGTCATTATTTATACGGTGTTCCCTGTGAGATTTTCACTGATCACCGGAGTTTGCAACACATATTCAAGCAGTAGGACCTCATTTTGCGCCAGCAGAGATGGTTGCAGTTTCTAAAGGACTATGAAATCACTATATTATACCACCCGGGGAAGGCCAATGTGGTGGCCGATGCCTTGAGTCGCCGAACGGAGAGTTTGGGGAGTTTGGCATATCTTCCGGCAGTTGAGAGGCCCTTAGACTTAGATATTTCAGTACTTAGCCAGTAAGTTCGTGAGGTTGAATATTTCGGAGCCTTGCTGGGTTTTAGCTTGTGCGGTGGCCCGGTCTTCTCTTTATGACCGCATTCGAGATCGCTAGTATGATAATCCCCACCTTCTTGTTCTTCAAGACAGGGTTCGACGAGATGACGCCAGAGATGTGATTATAGGAGATTACGGTGTGATGAGGATGCAGGGTCGGATCTGTGTGCCCAATGTGGATGGGCTTCGGGAGTTGATTGTTGAGAAGGCCCATGGCTCGCGGTATTCCATTCATCCGGGTACCGCGAAGATGTACCAGGATCTGAGGTAGCACTATTGGTGGAGAAGGATGAAAAAGGATATAATGGAGTTTTTGGCCAAGTGTCACAACTATCAGCAAGTCAAATATGAGCATCAGAGACCGGGAGGGTTACTTCAGCAGATTGAGCTTCCAGAGTGGAAGTGGGAGCGAATCGCCATGGACTTCGTGGTTGGACTTCCTCGGACTTTGAAGAAGTTCGATGATATTTGGGTGATTGTGGATCAGCTGTCCAAGTCAGCCCATTTCATTCCGTGTTGACTGCATACTCCTCCGAGAAGTTGGCGGAGATTTATATCAGGGAGATTGTTCGCCTCCACGGTATTCCTGTATCTATCATTTCAGACAGAGGTACACAGTTCACTTCACAGTCCTGGAGAGCCGTTCAGCAGGAGCTAGGAACCAGGGTAGAGTTGACTACTGCCTTTCACCCTTAGATGGACGGGCAGTCCGAGCGCACGATTGAGATTCTTGAGGATATGCTTTGTGCCTGTGTGATGGATTTTGGAGGGTCATGGGACCGATACTTGCCACTTTCAGAGTTTGCTTATAATAACAGCTACCGGTCCAGCATTCAGATGGCGCCATATGAACTTTGTACGGTAGACGGTGCCGTTCCTTAGTGGGATGGTTTGAGCCAGGCGAGGCCCAATTGTTGGGTACAGATTTGGTCCAGGACGCCCTGAACAAGGTGAAGGTGATTCAGGAGAGACTTCGTACAGCTCAGTCCAGGCAGAAGAGTTATGCGAACCGGAAGGTTCGTGATTTGGCATTTATGACTGGTGGCCGGGTTTTGCTTCGAGTATCGCCTATGTAGGGCGTCATGAGGTTCGGAAAGAAGGGTAAGCTGAGTCCGAGATTTATTGGCCTTTTGAGGTGTTGCGACGTATTGGGGAGGTTTCCCTGCCTCCCAACCTAGCAGGGGTTCATCCGGTATTACACGTCTCCATGCTCCATAAGTATCACAGTGACCCGACTCATGTTTTGGATTTCAGTTCAGTCCAGTTGGACAAGGATTTACCATATGTTGACGAGCCAGTAACTATATTGGATAGACAGGTCAGAAAGCTCAGTTCAAAGGATATTGCGTCAGTAAAGGTTCAGTGGAGGGGTCAGTCGATCGAGGAGGCGACTTAGGAGACAGAGCAGGATATGCGCACTCAGTACCCTCATCTTTTCACAGCTTCAGGTATGTCTCTATACTCGTTCAAGGAGGAACGATTTTCTTAAGAAGGGAGAATGTAACGACCCGGTAGATCATTTTTAGAGTTAGCGCCCCAATCCCCTAATAACTGCTTTTCCCATGTCTATTTCTGATTTTGAGACTTGTCGGAACGTTGAATGGTGAAATTCGGAGAGTTTTTGGACACATAGTCCTTATATGTAAGTTTAAGATTTAGAAATCAGAACGTAGTTGGAACTGTGGGAAAACGGGTCAGGAATGGGATTATGTCGACTCCGTTAGCTCCGTTGGCTTGAATTGACGAAAGTTAGAATTTTGGTGATTTCGGCTGATAAGTGAAATTTTGATATCAGAATCGGAATGGAATTTCGAGAGTGGATGTAGGTCATTCGTGTCATTTGTGACCTGTCTGTAAAATTTGAGGTCATTCGGACTAGTTTTGATGTGTTTCGGTATCGGTTGTAGATTTTGGAAAGTTCATAAGTTCTTAGGCTTGAGTCCATGTATAATTGGTGCTCTTGGTGTTATGTGATGTGTTTTGTAGGATCAACTAAGTTTGGATAAGGTATTATGACTGCTTGGTAAGTTTGGTTGAGGTCCCGGGGGCCTCGGGGATGTTTCGGATGCTCAACGGGTGATTTTTAGAACATGGAAAACAGCTGAACCATTGCTGGTTCTTGTGTCTCGCACCTGCGAACGGGGAAACGCAGGTGCGGACACGCGGGTGCGGGCTTGGTCAAGGTCAACTAGTTCTCGCAGGTGCAGTTGAGGTCCCGCAGGTGCGAAGCCACAGATGCGGCCCAGTTCCCGCAGGTGCAGCCCTAGTCCTTTTAGTGGGTTTTTGCACCTGCGATAGATATTCGCAGGTGCGGTCCAAGGGGCGCAGGTGCGGAATCCTTGGGAAGTTTATATCAAACTCGAGGACTTGAAATTCATATCTTCTAAAAAATGATTTGGAGCTCGGGTGTAGGCAATTTGGAGTGGGTTTAGAGGAAAAGATTCATAGGTAACAAATTCTTAAAACGGTCCTATTTTGAGTAAAAAGTATCCCAGAACTTGAAAGATTAAATTTTCCAGATATTGCGCGTTATGCGACGCACTATGCGATCGCATAACAGGTATGTGGACCCATAGTGGTCGTATACCTGGACAGTAGCCTGTCCAAATTGAGGACAACTATGCGGCCCGAAATGCGATCGCATTTTGGGTATGCGAACCGCATAGTTGTCGCATTCTTGCCCATGGTTTTTGCGAGGTAGGTTATGCGACGCACTATGCGATCGCATAATAGGTATGCGGATCGTATAGTGGCTGCATACCTGGTCAGTGTGGTTCCCATTTTGGCACATTTGAAGGCCAACTATGTGGCAGGAATGCGGACAGCATAGCAGGAATGAGACCGCATTCCTGACCGCATTTCTGTGTCGGGGCTCCTATTTTCTAAATTTTAAACCCGACCCCTTGTTTTATAAAACACCCATTCCCTTCATTTTTAACGAATTTCTGACAAAAAATAGAGAGAGATGAAGAGAGTTCTTGAGAGAGAAGGTTTGAACATCATCCAATTTGATTTTCCAAAATCACTCAAGCCCGGAAATTATCAAGTTATTGTCATCTTCTTCACTCAAAGAGGTAAGTCTTCACCCTATTTCCCCAATTTCTCAGATTTTATGTAAGAATAAAACACACATAGGTTGGTTCTTGAAAATAAAAAGTGAAATCTTGCATGCATGTGAGTTAAGCCCTGTAATCTAGTAAAGGGAAGAACAAGTTAGGGTAATTATTCTCAAAGGGGGGTTAGTAGTCTAAGGGGTCACATAGTGTTTGATAAAATGCTCAACTGAGTACAAGATTCCTAATTCTAAGTGAAATATGTCACATTGTGGAATAGATTGATGGTGCTAGACGGTCCGGTGAATTGTGGTAAAAATTAAAAAGGGGACGACTCGAGGTATGTATGGCTAACTTTAATATTCATAGAGTCACCTTGTTGGTGTACGAACATTCGTTATGAATTTCTTGCTGAGTATATGTGAATTGATTGCCCGGTTTTGTTGAGATGTGAGATTGCATTCTCTGATTTGTCTTAGTCGATTATCGTAATAATTGAGATTATGAAAGGTGACTTCTATGTGATTACGTTAACATGTGCAAGGTTTAAATGCTTGAGTATGTTGGAATAAAAGAATGATGAAAACCCAAATGTGTAAATGTATCCATGTGATAAGGGCTATGTAACAAGTGATGAAGGGGAATTGTGAATTTATCTAATTGAACTAAATGACCATGGAAATATCGTAAATGACTCATTGTCGGCAAGGTTTATTGTGGCTTAACTTCATATGGATTATTGGTTGTAATGAATTTATATTCTTTTTGATGAATACCTTTGTGGTTGGATTAATGGATGATAAAGACTGTTGTGAACACATGATTGTTTGGGTGTTATGAAATTGTACTATTGATGATATGAAGCCCTGTGATTGAATTGTGGGCTGTTATGGTTTGCTATGAAATGTGATGTTCTGGTGGGATCGGGTTGCACGCTGCAACACGAAGTAACAAGGGTGAAGTGTAATATTGTACGGTGGGATCGGGTTGCACGCTACAACACGAAGTAATACGGGTGGAGAGGTAATAAGAGTGAAGTGTAATATTGTACGGTGGGATCAGGTTTTACGCCGCAACACCAAGTAATAAGGGTGGAGAGGTAACAAGGGTGGAGTGTAAAATTAAAGGTGGGATCAATTTGCACGCCGCAACAAGAAATGTAAGGTGGGATCGGGTTGCACGCTGCAACAGAATGTAATAAAGGTGAAATATGATTGTGTTGAAATTAGAATCCGTAAGGCTCTCAATTGTACTTGTTTCTATATCATTGTGCATTATGTGTTGGTTCCTTTAACTGATTTCTATATGTGCATCTCTTGATTTTACTTTGAGTAAAGTTTGCTCATAGATGCTAGTACTATTCCACAGTACTAACGTCCCTTTTACTGCGGGCACTACATCTTTTATATGGATGTAGGTGGGTCCATAGCAGGTAGCTCAGTTTTCTGTTAGTGGTGCCTCCTCCTCATTTTTCAGCAAGTACTGGTGACCCCACTTCCTCCCGGGGCCGTGTGTAATTCATGCCATCTCTTTTGAGTCTATTATGCATTGTAAGGTATAGCCGGGGCCTTGTTGCCCGCAAAGTATTGTGTAACTTCCTAGTATTCGTAGAGGCTCCGTAGACATAATGTGGGTGTATATCTGTATTTTGGGTAGTAACTGTACGTATTCGGGAATCGTGGTCCGTGTTGTAATGCTATGTATGTATTGTGTATGTTTTTGGGAATCAACTGTTGAAATGCTAGAAGAGAAATGAACTTAAGTTTGTAAATCCACGCTTAAATCCTAAGTTGTTATTTCATATGGAATATGGTGCATTGTATATACGGGGGAAACACGTGGGGTAGGAAAGGCAATCCAGGTCCGCTTGACCGGGTTAACCCGGTTAGGTGCTGGTCTCGTCCCTCGATTTATGGGCGTGACAAACTTGGTATCATAGCCTAAGGTTTTAAAAGTGTCCTAGGATGTCTCGGAGCCGTGTCTAGTAGAGCCCTTATTATCGGTGTGTTGTCGACCACATCTATAATTAGGGGGCAGCATGTAAATTTAGGAAAGTACCCTTTTATTGCTATTCTATATCGTGTGACGTGGTGAAAGGTGAGGTTGTCTATCTCTAGCTCGACTCGGCCTAGAGGCCAATGCCACCCTAGGAGTGGCCGTGAATCCTTTATCTGACGGTGCGGGAGAGAATGATTCCCCGACCCTGAATCTGCCTGACTCTTCCATCCCAGGCCAGGATATTCCTACCCCTGCTCCAGCGGATGGTGCTACAGTCCCTCCCACTGATGTTCCTGATCCTTCTTCAGTCCCAGCTTCCGGTCCCGGTATTTCAGAAGGGGAACTCAGGGGACCTATTCGGATGTTGACTCAGCTAGTGGCCTCCCAGGCCCAAAGATCACATACTGCCCCTGCATCCTCTAGCGAGCAAGGGGATTCTTCGGGTTCCAGGGTCAACCAGTTTCTTTGGTTAGCCCCTCCAGAATTCACCGACACCGACCCAGAGGCCGACCGTCAGGAGTTTATGGATGAGATGTACAAGACCCTCTGAGTTATGAGGGATACTGAGACAGAGGGGGTTGAGTTGGCTTCCTATCGTCTGAAGGGAGCGGCATATTTGTAGTTTGAAATGTGGGAGAGTTCCAGTGGGGAGGGGAGCCCTCCGGCAAAGTGGGATGAGTTTGTTGATGCCTTCATGGATTATTTCTTGCATGCCGAGATTATGGTAGCCCGTGCTACAAAGTTTGAGGCCCTCAAGCAGGGTAACATGAGTGTGTGGGAGTATCTTATGGAGTTTGTGCGCTTGTCCAAATATGTTGTTCACATGATGCCGACTATGGAGGCTAAAGTTTGTCGGTTTGTTTATGGCCTTGGTCCCTTGGTTATTAATGAAGTTGCTACTGCTGCCTTGCATTCGGATATGAATTATGGGAAAGTAATGGTATTCGCCCAGGCTACAGAGGCTCGGAAATTGAAAATAAGGATGGAGAGAGTGTAGTAGTAAGGCCCGGTCAGCGGGCAACCCTGGGAGCTCAGTTGGAGGTGTGAGATCAGCCATTGGGAGAAGATCATCAGGTCCATCTCAGTCATATGCTCATTCCTCGGCTAGTGCGCCGCCATCAGGGCATAGTTATCAGCAGGGAGGTCATTTTAGACCCGGTTTAGATAGCAGGAGGTTCCATCAGTTGGGTCGTTCCGGTGGGAGGTTCCAGCAGAAACGGAGGGTCCCATTCCCTAAGTGTGGGAGATTTCATATTGAGCCTTGTTACTTGGATATTCCGGTATGCCATAGATGTGGAGAGAGAGGTCATATCCTGCGAGACTGCAGCGCACCCAGTCAGGGCGCGGGTAGGGGTACTGATCAGCCATCCAGCTCTTTAGCCGCTACATCTTCGGCACGCCCTTCAGCTCCAGCAGGGCGTGGTACAGTTAGGGGTGGAGCATGGGGTCGAGGGGGACCCAGTCGATTGTATGCTTTGAGTGGTCACCAGAATGCGGAGGCTTCCCAGATGTGGTCACAGGTATTCTGACTGTTCAGTCACATGATGTTTATGCTCTTATTTGTCTCGGGCCTTCTTTGTCACATGTTACTCCATTTATTGCTTCAAGTTTTGGGATAGAACCTGAATAGCTTCACGAGTCGTTCTCTGTGTCGACTCTGGTTGGCGATTCTTTTGCGGCCGTGCGAGTCTATAGAAATTGTGTTGTCACTGTGCGTGGTTGGGACACCACGGCCGATCTTATTGAGTTAGGAATGGTAGATTTTGATGTAACTTTGGGGATGGATTGGCTCTATTTGTGCTTTGCTAAACTCGACTGCCAAACCAGAATTATGATGCTCGAGTTTCCTAATGAATCAGTTATCAAGTGGTAGGGGAATAATGTTACGCCAAGAGGTAGATTCATTTCCTACCTTAAGGCCTCAAATAAGATCAGGAAAGGGTGCATCTATCATTTAGTTCGGGTTGCAGACGCCACCTCAGAGGTGCCTTCCCCCGAGTCCGTGCCGGTTATGAACGAGTTCCTTGAAGTGTTTGCGGACGAGCTTCCTGGCATTCCACCAGATAGAGAGATCGATTTCGGGATTGATGTATTGCCAGATACGCAGCCAATATCTATTCCACCTTACAGGATGGCGCCATCAGAATTAAGGGAGTTGAAAGAACAATTGAAAGATCTATTAGAAAAAGGTTTCATTCGGCCAAGTGTGTCGCCTTGGGGCTCACCGGTTCTTTTTATCAGAAAGAAAGATAGATCGCTTTGGATGTGTATCGATTATCGGCAGCTAAACAAGGTCACCATCAAGAATAAGTATCCATTTCCTCGGATAGATGATTTGTTCGACCAGTTTCAAGGTGCTAAGTTCTTCTCAAAGATTGATTTGCGGTCCGGGTATCATCAGTTAAAAATCAGGGAGAAGGATATTCCTAAGACTGCCTTCAGGACTCGATATGGGCACTTTGAATTACTGGTGATGTATTTTGGGCTAACCAACGCCCCAACAGCTTTTATGGACCTTATGAATAGGGTTTTCAAACTGTTTCTCGACTCCTTTCTGATTGTATTCATTGACGATATTCTCATTTATTCGCGGAGTCAGGAGGATCATGCTAATCACCTCAGGGCAGTTTTGCAGACTCTTCATCAGCACCAATTGTATGCAAAGTTTTCAAAATATGAGTTTTGGCTAGAATCAGTCACCTTTTTAGGCCATGTTGTTTCCACGGAAGGGATTCGGGTTGATCCCGAAAAGATTGCAGCGGTAAAGGATTGGCCTAGGCAAACAACCCCGACAGAGATTCGCAGTTTCTTGGGTCTAGCTGGGTGTTATCGGAGGTTCGTGGAGGGATTCTCTACTCTCGCCTCCGCATTGACTAAGTTGATGCAGAAATCAGTTAAGTTTCAGTGGTCTGATGCATGTGAAAGAGTTTTTAGAAATTAAAGTCGAGATTGACTTCGACACTAGTGTTGACCTTGCCAGAAGGTTCAGAGGGATTTGTGGTTTATTGTGATGCTTCGAGGGTTGGTTTGGGGTGTGTGTTGATTCAATGTAGTAAAGTCATAGCGTATGCTTCAAGGCAGCTCAAGAATCACGAGAAGAATTATCCGACGCATGATTTGGAGCTCGCGGCAGGTGTGTTTGCATTAAAAAGATGGCGGCATTATCTTTATGAGGTCCATGTGGACGTGTTCACAGACGACAAGAGTCTTCAGTATTTATTCAAGTAGATGGAGTTGAACTTCAGGCAGCGGAGGTGGTTAGAATTTCTCAAGGACTATGATATGAATATCTTGTACCACCCAGGGAAGGCGAATGTGGTAGCCGACGCTCTTAGTCTGAAATCCATGGGTAGCTTGGCACATTTGGAAGCCGGACAGAGGCTTTTGGCTTGGGAATTTCATCAGTTGGCTAGTCTAGGGGTCTTACTGTCGACATCAGACGAAGGGGATGTCGTGGTGCGTAATAGAGCAGAATCTTCGCTTGTAGCTGAAGTCAAAGGAAAGCAATTCAGGGATCCGGCTTTGGCACAATTGGGGGAAGAAATTTTGAATCACAAGACTTCAGCATTCTCACTCTGCAATGATGATGGTGTCTGCAGTGTCAAGAGAGGTTATCTGTTCCATATGTGGATGATCTCCGGGAAAGGGTGATGGAAAAGGCTCATTAATTCCAGGTATTCCGTACACCCAGGTTCTACGAAAATGTATCACGATCTCAAGGAAATTTATTGGTGGAATGGTATCAAGAGGGGTGTGGCGAACTTTGTGGCTAAGTGTTCAAATTGTCAGTAAGTGAAGGCTGAGCATCAGAGGTCCGGTGGATTGACGCAGCTTATGGAAATACCGATGTGGAAATGGGAGATGATCAATATGGACTTTTTGGTGGGGTTACCTCGCACTCCACGTAGGTTCAAATTGATTTGGGTTATAGTGGATTGACTCACGAAGTCGGCGCATTTCTTGTAAGTCAAGTCCACCGATACTGCAGAACAGTTTGCTCAGATGTATATCAAAGAAATAACCAGGCTCCATGGCACTCCAGTATCTATTATCTCAGAACGAGGTTCCCAATTCACAGCTAACTTTTGGAAGAAATTTCAGCAAGGTTTGGGTACTAAGGTAAATCGCAGCACAGTATTCCATCCTCAAGCGGATGGGCAGGCAGAGCGGACTATTCAGATGCTTGAAGATATGTTGTGGGCTTGTGTATTAGATTTCAAGGGTAGCTGGGATGAACACTTGCCACTTATAGAATTTGCTTATTATAACAGTTTCCATGCTAGTATTCAGATTGCCCCATTTGAGGCATTGTACGGAAGGAGGTGTAGGTCTCCGATTGGATGGTTCGAGGTTGGAGAGGCAGAATTGCTAGGACTGGATCTTGTGCACCAAGCTATGGAAAAAGTGAGAGTCATTCATGAGAGGATGAAAATCTCTCAGAGTCGTCAGAAATCCTATGCGAATGTTCGTCGAAAAGATTGGAGTTCCAAGTAGATGATTGGGTATTCTTGAAGATGTCTCCCATGAAGGGAGTAATGCGGTTTGGGAAGAAAGAAAAATTTAGCCCTAGGTATGTCGGGCCGTATCGGATCGCTCAAAGGATAAGACAGGTGGCTTATCGGCTAGAATTGCCACCTGAAATGTCATTAGTGCACCCGGAGTTCCATGTGTCTATGTTGAAGAAAGTTGTTGGGGATCCATCAGCCATTGTGCCAGTTGAGACTATTGAGGTTAATGAAGAATTATCATATGAGGAGGTTCCGGTTTCTATTCTTGATAGACAAGTCCGTAGATTGAGGAACACAAAAAATTTTTCAGTTAAAGTGTTGTGGCAAAGTCAGCAAGTTCAGGAAGCCACGTGGGAAGCGGAAATGAAATGAAAGAAAAATATCCCCATTTGTTTGAACAAGTCTAGTAGTGATCGTGCGAATTTTCATATCTAAGCAATCATATGTTATGTTCAGTGTTGTGCAAAAGCACCCCATTTTCCCTTAATTGCTCTACTATTGTAAGTTCTCAAGTTGTGTCATAATTGTGTATATTGTGACTATTTGAGTAATGTGCAACCCCTTGAAGTAAATGAATATTATGTGAAACTCATGTGATGATTAAATGATTAATTGAAGTGTAGGTTGGTAAGGAATAATTAAAGTGTAGGTTGGTAAGGATTAATTGAAGTGTATATGACATGTTGAAGTAATTGAATTATATGGGACTTGTCGAGGTGACCAAATTATGTGCAAGGCCATGAAATAGCTAGTTATGTGTGGAATTGGATAAGAATATGTGTTTCGGGGGCTCTCTGACAGGTGGATAGGCCTAATTACAGAGGAAACTCTGGCGAAATTTTCAGGAAATATCGGAGTTAGTGAAAAAACAAATTGGGGGTTGGCATTTTGTGTTTTAAAAACGAAATGATTTCCAGATCCTCATTCGAGAACGAATGATTTTAAGTGGGGGAGGATGTAAAGACCCGTAAAATTTCTATGTCTAAAATAATGCCTGAATAGGTCCCTGTGTTGTTACAACTGTAGAAATTCTTAAAACGGTCCTATTTTGAGTAAAAAGTATCCCGGAACTTGAAATATTAAATTTTCCATAAATTGCGCGTTATGCGACGCACTATACAATCGCATAACAGGTATGCGAACCGCATAATGGTCGCATACCTGGACAGTAGCCTGTCCAAATTGAGGACAACTATGCGGCGCAGAATTCGATCGCATTTTGGGTATGCAGACCGCATAGTTGTCGCATTCTTGCCCCATGGTTTTTGCGAGGGAGGTTATATGACGCACTATGCGATCGCATAACAGGTATGCGGACCGCATAGTGGTCGCATTCCTGGTCAGAGTGGTTCCCATTTTGGCCCAGTTGAAGGCAAACTATGCGACAGGAATGCGGACCACATAGCAGGAATGCGATCGCATTCCTAACCGCATTTCTGTTTCAGGGCTCCTATTTTCTAAATTTTAAACCTGACCCCCTGTTTTATAAAACACCCCTTCCCTTCATTTTTAACAAATTTCTGACCAAAAATAGAGAGATAAGAAGAGAGTTCTTAAGAGAGAAGGTTTCAACATCATCAAATTTTATTTTCCAAAATCACTCAAGCCCGGAAATTATCAAGTTATTGTCATCTTCTTCACTCAAAGAGGTAAGTCTTCCCCCTATTTCCCCAATTTCTTAGATTTTATGTAAGAATAAAACACACATAGGTTGGTTCTTGAAAATAAAAAATGAAATCTGGCATGCATGTGAGTTAAGCCCCGTAATCTAGTAAAGGGAAGAACAAGTTTGGGTAACTATTCTCAAATGGGGGTTAGTAGTCTAAGGGGTCACATAGTGTTTGATAAAATGCTCAATTGAGTACAAGATTCCTAATTCTAAGTGAAATATGTCACATTGTGGAATAGATTGACGGTTCTAGATGGTCCGGTGAATTGTGATAAAAATTAAAAAGGGGACGACTCGAGGTATGTATGGCTAACTTTAATCTTCGTAGAGTCACCTTGTTGGTGTCCGAACATTCGATATGAATTTCTTGCTGAGTATATGTGAATTGATTGCCCGGTTTTGTTGAGGTGTGAGATTGCATTCGCTGATTTGTCTTAGTCGATTATCGTGATAATTAGATTGTGAAAGGTGACTTCTATGTGATTACTTTAACATGTTCAATGTTCGTTAAATGCTTGAGTATGTTGGTATGAAAGAATGATGACAAACCCAAATGTGTAAATGTATCTAAGTGATAAGGGATATGTAATAAGTGATGAAGGGGAATCGTGAATTGGTCTAATTGAACTAAATGACCATGGAAATATCGTATATGACTCATTGTCGGCAAGCTTTATTGTGGCTTAACTTTATATGGATTTTTGGTTCTAATGAATTTATATTCTTATTGATGAATACCTTTGTGGTCGAATTAATGGATGATAAAGACTATTGTGAACACATGATTGTTTGGGTGTTATGAAATTGTACTCTTGATTATATGAAGTCCTTTGATTGAATTGTGGGATGTTATTGTTTGCTATGAAATGTGGTGGTCTGGTAGGATCAGGTTGCACGCCGCAACACGAAGTAATAAGGGTAGAGAGGTAATAAGGCTGAAGTGTAATATTGTACGGTGGGATCGGGTTGCACGCTGCAACACGAAGTAATAAGGGTGGAGAGGTAATAAGGGCAAAGTGTAATATTGTACGGTGGGATCGGGTTGCACGCTGCAACACGAAGTAATAAGGGTGGAGAGGTAATAAGGGCAAAGTGTAATATTGTACGGTGGGATCGGGTTGCACGCTGCAACACAAAGTAATAAGGGTGGAGAAGTAACATGGGTGGAGTGTAAAATGTAAGGTGGGATCGGGTTTCACAACGCAAAAAGAGATGTAAGGTGGGACCGGGTTGCACGCCGCAACAGAATGTAATAAAGTTGAAATGTGATTGTGTTGAAATTAGAATTCGTAAGGCTCTCAATTTTACTTGTTGCTATATCACTGTGCACTACGTGTTGGTTCCTTTAACTGCTTTCTATCTGTGCATCTCTTGATTTTACTTTGAGTAAAGTTTACTCATACATGCTAGTACTATTCCACAGTACTAACGTCCCTTTTGCCGGGGGCGCTACATGTTTTATATGGATGTAGGTAGGTCCATATAAGGTAGCTCAGTTCACAGTTAGTGGTGCCTCCTCCTCATCTTTCAGCAAGTACTGGTGAGCACACTTCCTCCCGGGGTTGTGTGTAATTCATGCCATCTATTTTGAATCTATTATGTATTGTAAGGTACAGTTGGGTCCTTGTTGCCGGCAAAGTATTGTATAACTTCCTAGTATTCGTAGATGCTCCGTAGACATGATGTGGGTGTATATATGTATTTTGGGTAGTAACTGTATGTATTCGGGAATCGTGGTCCGTGTTGGAAAGCTATGTATGTATTGTGTATGTTTTTGGGAATCAACTGTTGAAATGCTAAAAGAGAAATGAACTTAAGTTTGTAAATACACTTAAATCCTAAGTTGTTATTTTATATGGAATGTGGTGCATTGTATATACGGGGGAAACGCGTGGGGTAGAAAAGGCAATCCAGGTCCGCTTGACCGGGTTCACCCGGTTAGGTACCGGTCTCGTCCCTCGATTTTGGGGCGTGACAAGAATTTAATAGCATTTTTACGTCGGTTTTCGATGATTCTTGTTCGAGTGAGTTCGTGAGTGAATGGGTGTTCTAAATTTTCAACTTTCACTCCATTCCGAGACATGGGCCCAGGGGTCTTTTTTGGCAATTTTCCGAATTTCGCGTATTAGCCTCGAACTTATTAGCTATTTTTATTCCTTAAATTTATATTTACATTATGAAATCGAATTGAATAGATTTGGGCCATTCGGAGTTGAATACTCGTGGCAAGAGCGTGGTTTTGAGTTGAGTAGAGTAGTCGAGGTAAGTGTCTTGCCTAACTCTGTGTTGGGGACTTCTCCTTAGGCTATTTTAATACTATTTTATGTTGTTTGGAAGCCGTGTACGTGAGGTGACGAGTACGTACGCAGGCCATTGTTTCTAAAACTCCATTTTTCCCTCCGTGACTTAAATCATTTCATTCCTATTTCGTTGTCTCATGTATTAGCTATGTAGTTTAGATTAGGAAGTAGCATGTCTACTTGTTTTACTTGAACTTCCCCTAGTTATTACTATGTTTACCATGTTTAGGTAGCTTTATCCATATTTTTGCCTGTGATTTTCCTAAACTGTTTTAAATAAAAATTGTATCTGGTATTTGTACTGCATTGCATATTTAAATTGGGACTACGGACATGATTTCGGGAACTTCCCCCTGTACTGCATTGCATATTTAAATTGGGACTACGGACGAGATTCCGAGAGCTTTCCCCCTGTACTGAATTGCATATTTAAATTGGGACTACGGACGAGATTCCGAGAGCTTTCCCCCTGTACTGAATTGCATATTTAAATTGGGACTACGAACGAGATTCCGGGAGCTTTCCCCATGTACTGCATTGCATACTTGTTACTGCGATATATGTTTTGCTGAGTCGAGGGCTCCCTGTTATTATTTACTTTTAGCTCATTGTTTCTACTGATTTGCCTCAGCTTATTATATCTCTATGTTCAAATTTTAAACTGCTTTTTTTATATAAAAATCTACTAGATCCTTAACCTGACCTCATCACTACTCGACTGGGGTTAGGCTTGTCGCTTACTGGGTACCAATTTGTGGTGTACTCATGCCCTTTCCTGCACATGTTTTTCGTGTGCAGATCTAGGTACCAGCACTCAGTTTCGTGGCTAGGGGTCGGAGCAGAAGCTTCTAGGAGACCGAAAGGTAATTTTTCCGCGTCCGTAGAGTCCTTCGAGTCACCTTCCACTCCAGATTTAGATAGGTTTTTTCATATAAATTCCTTCTTGTTGTATAGAGCTATTTTGAGACAGAGCTTGTAACTAAAGTAATAATCCGGGTATTTGGGAAATTGTATTATGTACGCGCCAAGTGGCAATGTTTCATTTGTAGACTCACTTATTTCCGTCTTTATTTCATTGCTTCTATTTAATATCTGTTCCGCAATTAGGCTTACCTAGTCGTAGATACTAGGTGCCGTCACGATGCCTTTCGGAGGGTAAATCGGGTCGTGACAAAGTTCTTCCATTTAATATTTTAGGGCTATTTTTGTTTATTAATATTGTATTTATGCTTTTATAATAATATATAGGATCTTTTTTTTCTAATTGGTTTTTGAAAATATAATACATTCTCAAATTAAATTAGTAAGAGGACATATAATATGTTTTTAAATTAAATAAGTAATAGGAATTTGTAAGAAGTATATCCTAAAAGTAATAGGATTACATGACCAAATATATGTCTCTACCCCGAAAGTAATTATATTAAAAGAAAACATAACGTGTTCCTAAATGTAGTAGATATACATGCTAGCATGTCGTATCATATGTCTATGCCAGAAAGTAATTATACTAATAGGATTCATAAAGGTAATCATGTAGGATTCCTAACGAGTAGTTTTAATTATGTTCTAAAACTTATAGGATTATAAGGCTCATATCTAGAATTCCGGTTATATTATTTTGTTATGAGTTATTATACTTAATACTATAAGGATATTTTTGTAAAGAGGCATTATATTCATGCTTTTATAATAATATAGGTTATTGGTCAAATAGAAAAAATTAAAGGGAAAACGCAAGTAAAACTAGGAGAAAGAAACTGGCAGGAAAATAGCAAATTAAACTAAAAGTTCACACCATGAAAAAGAAAATGAAACAAAAGTTGTCACGACTCCAAAACCGACCCGGTCGTGATAGTGCCTATCGTGGAACTAGGCAAGCCTACACTCTAAACCAATTCAATTTTTATCATAACAATATTTAAATATTACTCGTCTTCATCATAGGAAAACAGAAATAAAGGATAAAATCAAACCCAAAATACTGTAATAAAAGAGAAATCCTAAAATCTGGTGTCACTAAGTCATGAGCCATACAACAACTCTGCCAAAAATACATCAAGACAACAATTGTCTGAGAAATAACTAACAGAATACATAAAGGAAGATAGGGAAGGAGAAAGGCGGGTCTTTGATCACAAAGCAGCTACCTCGCTCTCTCCGAAGATGAACCGCAACAAACGATCAACTGGCACTAGCGTGACCTGGGATACCTGAATATGCACACAAGGTACAGGGGGTAACGTGAGTACACCAACTCAGTAAGTAACAAGCCAAACTGTGGGCTGAGAGGTAGTGACGGACTAAACCTCCACATTTATGACAGAATCAATGTACATAAATTTAGGCATGCTTTCAGTTAACTAGACAGCTCAAAGTGATAAGATCAGTACGATTCCGAACGGTTTAACATATATATAACTCAATGTATTCTACATGAAAATGAATCAACAGTATGAAATGTACAATGTGCCCCCACTCTCAAATACTCTTCCACTCAGTACTGTATATGGCTCGCATGACACAAGGAAGATCCATCCCAGAATATATACACATCAGATAGAAGTCACTCAGTACTGAGGAAGGCCGATCCAGCCCTATGGAGAAGATCCATCTCCAGATAATGATACACCTCACAACCAATTGGTACTGCATATGGCTCAACGGCCCAGGTAAGATCCATCCCAGAATACATATACACATCACTAACATCAGTCTCTCAGTACCGAGGAAACCGGCCAATCCAGCCTCATGGAGAAGATCCATATCCAAATAGAAACACTTCAGACAAGATCCATGTCCAGGGAAGATCCATCCCTCAAATATCACTGCGCTCACTAGGGGTGTGTTACAGACTCCGAAGGGGCTCCTACAGCCCAAGCACTATCATAAGCCAGATCCATGCATAAATAAATATAGCATACTGCGGCGTGCAGCCCGATCCCATATCTGTCACTTAATATCAGGCTCTCGGCCTCACTCAGTCATCACTCTCCAGTCTCGCTCACATGGGCTCACAATGCATGAACTAGCCCGAATCAATGATATAATGTGCAAAACAACAATTACCAAGACTGAGACATGATGTGATATACAATTACAGGACTGAGTATATAATATCAATGAAACACATGAGATGACAGCAATAAACGACCACGCATGTCTCAACAACATCGGCGTGAAACCTTAACATAATATCTAGCTTGATTTCTAGCATGTGCGCATTAAGACGACCGCTCGAGTCTCAACAATATCGGCGTGAAGCCTTAACATAGTATCTAGCATGATTTCTAGCATGTTAACATCAGTCACATTGACAGAAGCACGAATATCAACAAGAGAGAACCAATAAATCGTGCCATGGAATGAACCAGGTCACAAGTCTCACGGTGCACGCCCGGACGCCTATCACTTGGCATGTGCGTCACTCAATTCTAATCACAGAACACATAGTTCGGGGTTTTGAACCCTCAGGACCAATTTTGGAAGCATTACTTACCTCAAACTGGACGAAAATCTACTTCGTGATTCCCTTGTCGCTCGACTCTGCCTCAAATCGCCCTGAATCTATCCAAAATCAGTATCATATCATTAATACATGCTAAAGAAACGAAGCCCACATCAAAATTATCAAATTACATCACAAATCCTGAATTTGGACGAACCCGAGCCCCATCCCACGTCTCGGAATCCGACAAAAATTACAAAACTGAAATCCTTATTCACTGACGAGTCTATACATACCAAATTCATCAAAATCTGATCACATATGACCCCTCAAATCCCCAAATCAAACCTTCATATTTCCAAGCCCTAAGCCCTCAATTTTTTTACCATTAAATCCCACAAATTTCATGCTTAATTAACTGAAAATCACCATAGAACCGAGTATTAAGCTCAAGTAACTTACCTTACTGATAATCCTTGAATCTCTCCTAAAAATAACCCCAAAAGCTCCAAACCTGTCTTCAAAAATAGTGGAAATAAGGAAAATTCGCGAAGGGGATTTTTTATACATCCTGCCTAGCACTTTCGCACCTGCGACCCAATTCACGCACCTGAGGGACCGCACATGCAGTCCAAACGCCCCATCTGCGCAATTCACTTGAATCCCCCGCTTCCGCATATGCTCCCCAGGCCTCGCACCTGCGGTCTGGCAGATGAGATCCAGCTTCGGCTTCTGCGATCTTTCTCCGCTTCTGTGGTCTATATCCGCTTTTTCGGACCTTGCACCTGCGGTACCCAATCCGCAGGTGCGGAATTAACAGAAGCACCAGCTTCAGCTGCTCAAACAAATTTCCAAACTCTGCGATAACCATTTGAAATCATCCCGAGACCCTCGGGGCCTCAACGAAATATACCAATACGCCGCATATCATCCCATGAACTTAGTCGACCCTTCGTAACACCCAAAACAATATCAAAACACCGAATTAACCCCAAATTCAAGCCTAAAGATTTCAAAACTTCCAAAATTCGCCAACGATGTAGAAACCAACCAAACCACATCTAAATTACCTGAAATTTTGCACACACATCACAAACAACACTACGAACCTATTCCAACTTCCGAAATTCCATTCCGACCCCGATATCAAATTTTTCCACTGCCGACCGAAAATCGCCAAAAATCCAATTTCGCCAATTCAAGCCTAATTCTACCACGGACCTCCGAATAACATTCCGAACATGCTCCTAAGTCCCAAATCATCTAATGAAGCTATCTGAACCATAACAACAAAATTCTAAGATCATTTACTTATAAGTCAACTTTCGGTTGACTTTTCCATTAATAACCAAACTTAGAGACTAAGTGTCTCATTCCTTTAAAGAAAATCACTCTGAACCCGAGCCAGCCGACCCGACACAACATAATAGAGCTGAACAACAAATAATGAAGCAGAAATAGGGAGAAAAGGGCTAGACTCTCGGAACGATCGGCCGGGTCGTTACATTCTCCCCCTCTTAAACAAACGTTCGTCCTCGAACGTGCTAAGAGTTGTTCCAGAAGCCATCGAATCCCCGAGTAACCTTATCATGCACCTACCCGGGGGACCCCACGTCACCCTGTCCAACATAGATTTGATAACACAACACATTTGAATTCCTCTTCATCCAACCTAACCCCTAAGCCTTAGAATCCAAATTTCCATATCAGAACTTATCCATAAGATCAAAATCATGCATCCACACACTGTATAAGCTTGAACAAGATATATCCAACCAGAGCCATACTCAAGATGAAATCACATGATATCCCTTCTATCTCGATCACTAGTAGCGATAAATTCAAATCACTCCAGATGCCCAAGCCACCTAATGACGGTAATAAACTCGTTATCAAATAGAGACGCGTTATAACACCTTCAAATACTTCCAATGATGGAAGAAACACGCAGAACTCCATATCTACTCGTCGGATCATCAAGTGATGGAACTCCCCCTCTTAGACAGGAAATATAGCAAAATTTCTAAGCCGATTAGCATCAATATTCTCCAAAATATGCCGCAATTAGATCCGATAGAACCCATTCTAGGTGCGACGACCTCATCTCATCTACCACAACCGCTCTAGCGACATGACGTATAAATACAACTTAAAGTCACAATTCGTGCAGTCCATGCACAAATAGGAAACATCCCAAATGAACTCAAACATGATAAATGACATCAAACAAGGAAACCGCCAGCAAGCTCAATGGGTATCACCCCCAACACAAGCCAGGAACTCCCCACATACCGCACACCCAGAGCACATGAATTTAACACACAGGGGTCATATTTTAACATACTCCGCTGCAATGCGTGACCCCCATCTGAACGCCGGTCCATATTATATACCTCGCTCCGTCTTGCTCAAAATCAATAACCACGCAAAACTAGACATCAAGCACTCAAAGTGCATTACCATAACCCCGGAGAATCGGACGATACCATGCCACACAAACCCGGAAGAACATAATTAATACGTCTTAATCCAGCGATACCCAATTACTTACCCTACTCAAATCTCTCTATAAGACCACAATAGAACCACATTATGTGTGCCCAAAACCAACGAATCGCATCTCCCCGTAGCAGGGAAGAGTAACTCATAAATCATACTAGAACACAGATAAGCCTAACAATCACTAACTGACACCCCTCCCAATAGCACTAAGGAGACAATCAATCCGACTCGGTGCAAAACACCTATCCGTATTGGGCTTACTAATGACGCCAAATCAATCCGACCATACCTCATCGTCAAATGACCCTCCGAAGGTCCACAGTGACTGCATGAAAACAACACACAATTTCATCCAACTAACCTTAGCTATGCCTCTACAGCCCTCAACTACGAAATCACCTATGAATACGAGTCCCTAGACTCCAAACCTCAGGGCACAAAAATCACATATTCGATTTCAACTTCGTCGCCGGAATGTCTAATACTTCTCCAATACACGATCACGCCACAAGGAATACCCCTACAATCTGTAGGTGTTACAAGGACGAATTGAATACCCACAACCAACCAACAAGGAGGATGTCGCCTCACCAATGAGGTATCCATAAATCAAGACACAGAGCATCTTCTGAAACTTACACCTTCATTGAACCATACCTAAAAGTAATATCATCTATCTGATCATCTAAGATCGTTCGTGCTACCTAAGAATTTAGAATTTCCCTTTCAAACCACGTCGAAGTCGAACATACTAAGCAATAAAAAATCCACCCAGGTCTTCAGACCCCCAATTGACGCCACACATGACCTATACACGCGGTCTATAACCACAGTATCGCCCACAAGGCAAACACATGAAAAGATGTAATTAAAGACTCATGGGGCATATCTAGAAAAATGGGCAAAATATGATGAACATATGAATATGAGGAACCATAATTAAATAAAACTGAAGCACCTCGTGATAAACTGAAAAAATACCTGTGATCACGGCATCTAAAGCCATAGCATTTGGTCTGGCCGAAAGTGCATAAAATCGGGCATGATCACCACCGGATCTACCTCTCCCTCTAGGGCGACCCCTAGCTTCTTGAACCCCACCTCTAGCTGCCTGGGCGGGTGGTGCAGTAACTGGGACTGAAGTCGCGGGCTAACTCCTCCGCTGAGATGGACCTCCCGTAAGACGTGGAAAAAACCACTTGATATGACCCGGATCTCCACACTCAAAACAACCCATCTCAGCGAATGGCGGTGGGGACATAAAGGAACCCCTAGCACCGAGATAACTAGTTAAAGAGCCCAGCATAGGAGAGCCCTAAACTTACGGTGCACTGAATGAACTCTGAATTGGAAGGGCACTAAATGATGAGTGGCCCTGATGAGAACTGCCGGGACCATGCCCCGATGGTGCGTCACTATGAGTTGGGCGAGCTGGCTGAACAGGCCTAGATGGGCAGCCTCTACTATGCTGAAACTGATCCCTGCAGGAAACACTTCCAAAACTACCAGATCCCCGAGGCCTCTTGGCCTCCCTCTCATCTCTCTCCTGGCGATGAACTGACTCAATCTCTCGGGCAATATCAGCAAGCTGCTCAAAATTAGCACCCGATACCCTCTCTCTGGTCATAAGAATCCGAAGCTGATAGGTGAGTCCATCCACGAACCTCCTAATCCTCTCTCTCTCTCTCTGAAGGAACCAACCAAATCGCATGACGTCCTAGCTCAGAAAACCTCATCTCATACAGTATCACAGTCATATCATCATGACGCAACTGCTCAAAATGCCTGCGCAGCTCCTCTCCGCGGGACTGTGGTACATACTTCTCTAGGAAGAGAGTGAAAAACTGCTGCCAGGTAAGGGGCGCTGCACCAACAGGCCTACGCCTATCATAATCCTCCCACCAAGTAAAGGCAGCTCCTGAAAACTGGAAAGTGGTGAACGAGACCCCACTGGTCTCTAATATACCTGATGTACGTAGAATCCTCTAACACTTTTCTAAGAAACCCTAGGCATCATCGCCCTCGGCACCATTGAAAGTCAGAGGCTAAAGTCTACCAAACCTCTCAAACCTACACTGCTCGTCATCAGGCATGACTGGAATCACATAGTCCTGAGCAGGTGCAACCGGTTGGACTGGAGGTGCCCCCGGTGTATAGAGTCCCTGAATAATCTGATCAGGCGTACGAGCAGTGGGAGTCTGAGTGCCTCCCCCAGACTGAGAAGTAGCTGCTGAAGTAGAAACAGCGACTTCCTGAGCAAGACTGGTGCATGCGGTCAAAATCTGGGCCAAGGTCTCCTGAAGACCCGGAATAACAATAGGCATTGCCGGTGCCTGAGCTGATCCCACTGGAACATTTGTGGCTGGGACCTGATCTGGAATAACATGAGGGTCCATAGGTATTGCCCCGGTTGCTGCCCGGGCTGCACCCTTCCCTCTACCACGGCCTCGACCACAGCCTCGGCCTCTCACGGGACCAACTGGTGTCTGGTCTCCCTGGTTGGTAACGCGTGTCCTCACCATCTGTGAGAGAATGAAATAATAGAAGTTTAGTCACCAGAAGTAATGGATTCGCACGACAAGAATTCAAGAATCTGAGATTTTCCTAAGGGTTCTGCAGCCTCTCCAAGATAAGTACAGACGTCTCCGTACCGATCCGCAAGACTCTACCAAACCTGCTCATGACTTGTGGGACCTATGTAACCTAGGCTCTGATACCAACTTGTCACGACCCCAAACCAACCCGGTCGTGATGGCGCCTATCGTGGAACTAGGCAAGCCTACACTCTTAACCAATTCAATTTTTATCATAACAGTATTTATATATTACCCGTCTTCATTAGAGCAAAACCGAAATAAAGGATAAAATCAAACCTAAAATACTATAATAAAAGAGAAATCCCAAAACCTAGTGTCACTAATTCATGATCCATACTACAATTGTCTTAGAAATAACTAATAGAATACACAAAGGAAGATAGGGAAGGAGAAAGGCGGGTCTGCGATCGCCAAGCAGCTACCTCGCTCCAAAGATGAACCGCAGCAAACGATCAACTAGCACTAGCGTGACCAGGGATACCTGAATCTGCACACAAGGTGCAGGGGGTAACGTGAGTACGCCAACTCAGTAAGTAACAAGCCCAAACTGTGGGCTGAAGGTAATGACGGACTAAACCTCCACATTTATGACAAAATCAATGTATAGAAAAATTAGGCATGCTTTCAGTTAATTAGACAGCTCAAAGTGATAAGATAAGTATCGTTCCTAATGGTTTAACTTATATATAAGTCAACGTATTCCACATGCCAATGCATCAACAGTATGAAATGCACATTATGCTCCCACTATCAAATACTCGTCCACTCAGTACTATATATGGCTCGCATGGCCCAGGGAAGATCCATCCCAAAATATATACACATCAGACAGAAGTTACTCAGTACTGAGGAAGGCTGATTCAGCCCTATGGAGAAGATCCATCTCCAGATAATAATACACCTCACAACCACTCGGTACAACATATGGCTCAACGGCCCAGGGAAGACCCATCCCAGAATACGTATACATATCACTGACATATGTCGCTCAGTACCGAGGAAACTGGCCAATCCAGCCTCATGGAGAAGATCCATATCCAAATATAAACACTTCGGACAAGATCCATGTCAAGGGAAGATCCATCCCTCAAATAACACTGCGTGTTACAGACTCCGGAGGGGCTCCTAAAGCGCAAGCGCTATCATAAGCCAGATCCAGGCATAAATCAACATAACATACTACGGCATGCAACTCGATCCCATATCTGTCACTCAATATCAGGCTCTCGGACTCAATCAGTCATCACTCTCCAGTCTCGCTCACATGGGCTCACAATGCATGAACTAGCCCGAATCAATGATATAATATGCAAAACAACAATTACCGAGACTGTGACATGATATGATATGCAATGACAGGACTGAGCATATAATATCAATGAAACACATGAGATGACAGCAATAAACGACCACTCGGGTCTCAACAACATCGGCGTGTAGCCTTTACATAGTATCCAGCATGATTTCTAACATGTTCACATCAGTCACATTGACAGAAGCACAAATATCAACAACGAGAAAACCAATAAACGATGCCATGGAATGAACCAGTTCACAAGTCTTATGGTGCACGCCCGCACGCTTATCACTTGGCATGTGCGTCACCCAATTCTAATCACATAACACATAGTTCAGGGTTTCGAACCCTCATAACCATGTTTGGAAGCGTTACTTACCTCAAACCCGACGAAAATCTACTCCGTGATGCCCTTGTCCCTCGACTCGGCAGAAAATCGCACCGAATCTATCCAAAATCAGTATCATATCATTAATACATGCTAAAGGAACGAAGCCCACATCAAAATTATCAAATTACCTCACAAACCACGAATTTGGCCAAACCTGACCCCCGGGCCCACGTCTCGGAATCCAAAAAAATTATAAAAATTAAAATCCTTATTCACTTACGAGTCCATACATATAAAATTCACCAAACTCTCCGATAACCATTTGAAATCATCCCGAGCCCCTCGGGGCCTCAACCAAATATACCAATATGTCGCATATTATCCCACGAACTTACTCGACCATTCGGAACACCCAAAACAATATCAAAACATCGATTTAATCCCGAATTCAAGCCTAAGGATTTCTAAACTTCCAAAATTCGCCAACGATGCCGAAACCAACCAAACCACGCCCGAATTACCTGAATTTTTGCACACATATCACGAACGACACTACGAACCTATTCCAACTTCCGGAATTCCATTCCAACCCTGATATCAAGTTTTTCCACTGAAAACCGAAAATCGCCAAAAATCCAATTTCGGCAATTCAAGCCTAATTCTACCACAGACCTCCGAATAACATTCCGAACACGCTCTGAAGTCCTAAATCACCTAACGAATCTATCTGAACCATAACAACCAAATTCTGAGATCATTTACTTATAAGTCAACTTCCGGTTGACTTTTCCACTAATAACCAAACTTAAAAGACTAAGTATCCCATTCCTTTCAAAAACAAAATCACTCCAAACCCGAGCCAACCAACCTGACACAAAATAATAGAGTTGAACAACAAATAATGAAGCAGAAATAAGGAGAAACGGGGATAAAAGACCGGCCGGGTCCTTACAAAAGCTAACGGAGATTCTCATATTTTTAGGAAATATATTTCGTTGATCGCAAGTAGACTAGGTGTTTACGACATGAATCGTTATCCATCCAGACTTTGACAATTATTTTGGAAAACATTGTTTTACAATTTTTGATAACCCGTTGAATTATATCTTGATTATATTACGTTGAACATTTGAAAAAGAAGGAAATTAATTATAGCGATTCACTAAGTTAACATGCATTATACCGGTGGGATCCATTTAGTTGCTGAAACATGCAAAGGGTGAAGAGATAGTACAACCATAAAAGAACATCTAGCAAAAAGGAATACTATACGAAGAATTTATGAGTGTGGTTCCAAGCGACTGGAAAGGATGAAGCCATTGTCGGAATGATGTTGTTGGTTGCAACTACAACGAACCGTTCCATCCACCCACGGTCGTTTTCATCATCCATGCTAGATAGAAAAACATCGTGGCCATGCTGTAAAGGTTTATCATTCCCCCATGGAAGATTTTGGGGAAATAGAGATTCATCATATGAGCTAAGGTTAGCTCCTCTCTATTTTCTTGGCAAACGCGTCGAAGGAAGGAGAACATCCTCCACACTGAAGGACTTACCTATGCCAAACACACCTAGTAATAAAGGCAAAAGTCCACAATCACATAATCAAGCTCTCCGCTCAGAGAAAACGCACCCAAAGTAAAGGATACGTAAAAAAGTATGTAAATCTTTCATTGGGAAGGGTCACTTACTCCGACAGATTATGAGCAATAATATCTAACTCATGGAAGCAATAATCCTCCTTCACATCAGGAATATTAGAAGGAAGAATTGAAGAAGGGTACCTACTAACAACCCATGTACGAAGGTTAGCAGTAGGGAATTTCTCTTTAAAATCCTTCGAAGTACTAAGTCTTCTTCGGATGATGGAATCCACCGTTAGAGGAACAGAGTCCTTGGTTTTGTTCCTGTTTTTGGTAGAACGAACACGCTTAGAGGAAGAAGCCATTGGAAAGGAAGAAGGAAAAGAGTTTGTGTTGGAAGAGAATTAGAGAAAGGATGGAAAACAAATATGCAAATAAGAAGTTCAAGGAATTGTGAAACACAAAGGAAAATAATGTTGCGCATAAGTAAAATTTTGACGGCTAAATTCATGGCCATGATTATCTCAATAATCGAAAAAAGTTGTGATGAATCATGGGATGACGTGTGTTCGGTGCATTAAATACGGAGAGGCGTGCGTCTAATCAACTTTCAGAAACCTTCAGAAGGAGTTATAGTAATTCCAGCGAAAAAGGTGTTTCTACCAACTTTTCGGTAACACAAAGTTGTATCACCAGAAAGCAGTGGGACTATCTGTATAGGGTAAAATATGATATGACACGTGGTTGTCTAAAAGGAAGACACGGAGAACCCAGGGTGGGGATGGTCGAAGAATGGACGCAGCCGTTCCGCTTGTCATCAGAAAGGATAACGTTCATAAAGGTGTAGTAAATGCTCTGCACCCGGTAGCATTTACAAAGGAATATTCTGCAGCATTAAGAGCGGCTGTCGATTACAGAGAATTTGTCATTTATGTTCGCCGTTACATCTTCATCAATGACTCATCAATAACCCTCATAATTGACATTAAGGGAGGGAATGATCCTTTGACCCCTTCCCTAGACATAGCTATAAATAGTGAGTCCAATTATCATTGTAAATGACACGAATGTTCTGGATAAACTTATAGTCTATTCTATACAAAGCTTTATATAATTTTACTTTCTTGATTTTTGATCTCATCATCGTTGTGCCCTGAATCACTGTGCCAGAATTATAATTTATGTTGTTTTCATCTATATTTCAAGGCTAAGTATTATACATTTTTCAATTATTTTATTATTTCAGGATCAAATTAATTCACTTGTCTAGAAATCACGTAAAAAATTTATTGTACCGTCTTACGGGTAAACAATTGTAGTTTGAAGCTTGAATTGTTCTTATATTTTTATCATATTAGTTTATCTATTCAATCTTGCGCTTAATTATTTGATTGCTTGATCACCAATTAAATACTATCTACGAATCTAGGATTGAACTTGGTAGATGAAATTCTAGATTGCATATAAGATTGAATAGAGCAAGATTTTGAACTCAAGCATCGGAAATGGATTTACGATTAGGATAGGGATATATCTAATCGCCTTCCTTGGTTATTATACGGGAATTATTAATGCATTCTTGTTAATCCTAATTCCATAGGAATATAGGCGTTAGGTTAGCTTGAGTAGGCGAGTAGTACTTTGGGAGAAGGCTACGAGTAATATTAACTATGTCAATCAATAAACCAGATAAATTAATTATACAATTTAAGTGGAAAACTCAACGGGATTGTTAGTTAATCTATAGCTTTGGAATATTTTCTCTCATTGATTTCGTCTCTAATCTTGCCAAATTATTTTCTTTGATCTCTTATTTTGTTACTCTAGATTAGTTTATGTTATTTTGTGGCTTGAATTATTTCCTTGTATTTTTAGGAATACCATAATCCATATATGTTTAGGAAAACACATTGTCCTAATAGATTTGGGAAAGGAAAATCTATAGTCTTTGTCAAATTGGAAAACCTTTCTCTTATAGGCTTGGGACTATTTTGGATCTATATATAGGGGTTGTATTTGGGGATCCTATAGATTATACTGTGCTTTTCTTTTCATTCATAGTAGAAAACTCTCTCTGCTTTTGCCCATAGGATTAGTCTTAGCCGAACCTCGTTAAATCATTGTGTTGATTTTTCTCCTCTATTTGCTTTGAATGTGATTGTGTGCTAGTTAACCCATGATATTCATCAACAATTGGTATCAGAGAAAAGTTTGGATTTATACATATAATCTAGGGTTAAGATGTCTTCATCATCTTTAACAAACTACGAAGTAGAGAAATTTGACGGGGGTTCTAGTTTTAGTCTATGGAAGATTAGGATGAAATCATCCCTGGTGTTACAAGGGTTATGGAAGGAAATTGATGAGGATTTTCCTAAAGAGATGAAAGAGACAAAGAAGGAAGACATGAAGGAGAAGGCTTTGAGTGCGATCTTCATGAGCGTTACAGAGAGCGTTCTTCGGGAAATTGCTAAAAAACTTCTGCAGCAACGGCATGGAAGAAGCTGGAAGATCTGTATTCTAAGAAATCGCTAACAAACTGCCTCTACCTGAAAAAGAGGTTATACAATCTCCGTATGAATTAAGGTAAACCTATTAAAACTCATATTGATGAGTTTAATTCAATTATAATGGACCTGAAGAATGTGGATATCAAAATTGAGAGTGAGGATCAAGCCTTGATTGTGTTATGTTCTTTACCACCGTCTTATGACACTTTTGCCGATAGGCTTCTATATAGGAAAGACATCATTTCAGTGGAAGATGTTAGTAATGCACTCAAATCTAAAGAGTTGAAAAAGAGCTTTCCAGACAGTATAACTCAGGGCGAGGGTCTTCTGATGAGAGGAAGAACACAACAAAAGGACTTTAATAGGAAGAAGTCAACCGCTAGATCAAAGTCTAGAGCAAGGAAGCAACATTATTATGACTGCGGGGAGCAAGGTCACTACAAGAGAGATTGTCCTAAGCTGAAGGAGAAAAGAGGGAAGCAAAAAATAGATAATTCAGCAAATATTTTTGACACTAGCAACAATTCTGATGATAGTGACTATGTAGGGGAAGTTTGTGCTGTGAGTTCTAGTCATGGGCAGAATTCTAGGGTTCTTGATTATGGTTCTACTTTCTACATGTGTCCACAAAAGAATTGGTTTGCAACTACAAGAAAACGAGTGGTAATGTCTACATGGGAGATGATAATCCATTACCAAGAGAGGGGGTTGGTAACATCAAATTGAGAATGTTCGATGAAATTATCAGAAACATTGAGTGTTGGCATGTTCCTCGGATAAAGAAAAATTTGATTTCTCTTTTGACTTTGGATGATCAGAGGTATAAATTCAATCTGAGAATGGAATACTTAAGGTGTGTAAAGTCTCCATGGTACTCATGAAGGGTAAACTGCATTCTAAATTATATCATCTTTAGGTCAGTGTAGTTTAAGGGGAAGCTGTTGTAGCTTCTGGGAAAAGTGATCTGAATCAGTCTTAGTTGTGGCACTTGACTTGGCCATATGAGTGATAATGGATTGTCTTTGTTGAGTACGCAGAATTTGCTGAATGGGAACAAAAATCAAGTTTTGAATTTTTGTGAGCATTGTGTTTTTGGTAAATAGACAAGGGTAAAGTTCAGCAAGAAAGCCGAGCACAAAACCAAAGACAAGTTCGATTACACTCTGACTTGTGGGGTCCAATAGATTTTCCTCCAAGAGTGGTGCCATGTATTTTATGACTTTGATTGATGATTACTCAAGGATAGTGTAGGTGTATTTTATGAAAACAAAAGATAAGGCATTTACGACATTTGTTAAATGGAAGACGATGGTTGAGAGGCAGACGAAAAGAAAAGCTAAGAGTCTTTGAACTGACAGTGGGTTGGAATTTTGCAATTCTGAGTTCGATAATTTCTGCATTAGAGAGGACATAGTGAGACACTACACTTATGTCGGAACACCACAACAAAATTGTAACGACCCGACCGGTCATTTTGCGATATCGGACCCCGCTCCCCTAAATGAGACTCCCCATAGAGGCTTATTATGATTTATGACTTGCGGGGGCGGGTGGTCCGAGATTCAAAAGTGTTTAGAGAAATATTGGAACACTTGGTTCCTTCAGGTTGGCCTTTAAGGCCATGTTTGACTTCGGTCAACATTTTTAGTAAATAACCTCGGAATCGAGTTTCGACGGTTCTGGTAGCTTCTTATGATTATTTCGGACTTGGGCGTATGTTCGGAATGGGTTTCGGATGACAGGGGAGCGTTTCGGCGCCCAATATTAAAATAAGAGTTCCTTATGTCCATATTGTGGTTTGGGGCGAGTTTTTGTGTTATCGAGGTCAGAACGGAATTCTGAGGCCAGGAATAGTTCCCTTATGTCATTTATGACTTGCCTGCATAATTTGGTGTCATTCCGAGTAGTATAGATCGATTCGGCGCATTGTTAGTGAAGTCAAGAAAACTTAAAGTTCCTAAGTTTGGTTCTAGGGGTTTTGAGGTGTGATTTTAAGTTTTAGCGTTGTTTTGGGTGTTCCGAAGGCTCGAGCAAGTTCGTATTATGATTTATGACTTCTTGGTATATTTGGACGGGGGCTCGGGTAGGCCCAGATGCCTCTCGGGCACCAAACGAGGCCAAAAACCAGCTGAAGCAGTTGTTGGTGCACCTGATCTGGTGTTACCGCAGGTGCGGTTGCCCAGTCGCAGGTGCGAGACCGCTCCTACGGTCCTTGCTTCGCAGGTGCGGCTTCAGGTGAGGATGCCCATTTCTTGTAGGTGCAGATAATATCAACTGGAACGGAGCCGCAGGTGCGAGCCCAGGCCTCTTACCCTTCTTCAGCAGGTGCGAGTCTTTTCTCGTAGGCGCAAGACCGCAGGTACGGTCCTTGAGCCGCAGGTGCGGAACCACAGTAGGCAGTGAGTTCTTTAAAACACGGGATTATTTCATTTCACCCCATTTTCTTCCACCATCAGAGACTTTGGAAGCTTGGAAAAGAGCTCCACGACCTAGCTACTAAAAAGGTAAGTGAATTCTACCCTAAAGTTAGTTAATGCATGAATTCGTAGTTTAGTTAACTACCTAAGTAGTGAAAAAATTAAGGAATTGGGTAGTAACTTAGGGCTTTCGAGAATTTATAGTATTACCCGTGAATTGGCTATGAAATCATCCAAAAATCATATATTAATGATCCTTAGGTTATGGGTGAGTGTTTCCTTCAAGAATTTTCGAAATCCGAGCATGCGGGCCCGAGGTTGGATTTTGGGATTTCTTCAAGAATTATGAATTTGACTAAATAATAGGAGAATTCCATGCTTTGAGTATAATTTGATGTATTTACGTAACGTTTGGTTAGCTTCGAGTCCTTTAGGTGACGAGTTCGGAGTTTTGGGCGCATTCTTGACTCGGGAGTAGGTGCGACTCAAGGTGAGTCTCCTTTCTAACCTCGTAAGAGTGAATTGTCCCCGTAGGTGTTTTAAATGCTTTTTGTGATAATTGTGGGGGCTACGTATGTAGAAAGTGACGAGAGTTCGTACGTAGAGGCTATTATTATTATGTCCGGGTAGTCAGGTCCACATCATGCCTTGTGTTTTACTTGAAATGAACTATATGCTTAATAAATTAAATGTTACATGCGGCTTATTTCCCTGAGATCATGGAATTTGAGAAAATTTGTAAGGAATTGTTTACTGAAAAGTAATTTAAAAAGGAATATTGTTTGTGCATGTGACCGCTTCACAATTTACATTCCGCGAGCGGAGTGTGATTTCCCCCACTCTTATGGGAACGGGCCGTACGCCATGGCGAATTGGAAGATGCACTTATGCTACGGTTCGTTCGATCCTCGGAAGTCCATAGAGAGGATTACTTTATGGCAAAGATGCATTTTTGGTTCGGGACGTTCGATCCTCGGAAGTGCATAGATGTGAGTACTTTATGGAAAGGTGCACTTATGGTCCAGGCGGTTCGACCCTCGGCAGTGCACGGACACGACTATCTTATGGCTCAGGTCAGTTGTCCTTATCCTGTATGCGCATGATTTATTTGTTACTAAATTCATGGACATTGATTTGACAAATATTTGGGGGAAGGTGAAGTAGTAATTCTTTATTTATTTCCAGTACTTCCTTGGATTTCAGTGCCTTATTTAAATTTGCTGCTTCAGTGCCTTTACATGCCTATCGTTTTCATCATATTCTGTTAAATTATGTTGTTGGACCTTAGTGAGTGTCAAGTCGACCTCTCATCACTACTTCTTCGAGGTTAGGCGGGATACTCACTGGGTACATATATATTTATGTACTGATGCTACGATTTTGTACTTAATTGTACAGGTTCTGAGGCTGGTGCATCTGGCTGTCAGATCGGAGCTTGATTTTGATTATAGACGGATCTGACTTCACGGTGACTGCTTTCTCCTGGCGATCTCCGGCAGCACCATGCGATTCTTTTGCTTATTTCCCGTCTATTTCTTTCAGACAGTGGGACTATATCTTATATCTTTTGTATATTCTGTTAGTATGTCCGTAGGACTTGTGACACTAGTTCCTGGCACACACGTGATAGTTATTATGGATTACGGGTTTGTATATATATATTGGCTCACGCCTCACCATGGCCACTTTTGATTAAAAACTGGCTAATTATCCTTGTCGATTTATGTTTTAAGTTTTAAAAACTGAGTATATGTTGAAATATTTAATCTAATAAGAAAGAACCCTTAGTAAATTGAGTGTTGGCTTGCCTGACTCTGCCGTTGGGCGCCATCACGACCTAAGTTAGGATTTTGGGTCGTGACAACATGGTATCAGAGCACTAGTTTCACATAAGTCTCACGAGTCACGGGCAAACCCAGTAGAGTCTTGTGGATCTGTACGGAGACGTCTGTAATTATCTTCAAGAGGCCATAGGGTGTTAGGAAACCCCCTTTTGTTCTTATTCTATCGTGCAGTCGATGGTTTACTAAATCTCATTCTTCTATTCTCTCACAGATGGTGAGGATGCGTGCATCTGATGTTCCAGACCCGGGAGGGGCCGCTACCCCTGATGTCTGAGGCCGTGGCAGAGGCTGGAGGAGGGCACCGGCTCGAGGTAGGGGACGAGGGCGTCCCAGAGCTATTCCGGTTCCACCACCAGAGGACCCTATCATTGAGGAGCAAGAAGAGGTGCCTCCAGTAGATCTTTCTCCTGTAGACTTCATGACGGCGCCAAGCTTTCGGGCGGTCATAGGCCGTATGATGAGATTTATGGACACCAAACCCCTACTGCCCAGGCAGTAGGGGAGTCCAGACCCCTACTGCCCAGGCTGCAGGCCAGATAGCAGCATTACATCATACCCCGGGTACACTCCCGTGGGTGGGGTCCAGCCTGTTGCAGCAACACTTGAGCCCAGACCAGCTGCGAACGACGATCCATAGAAGTTATTGTATAGACGGAATCGGTTGCACCCTCCAGTCTTCGGGGGTGAGAGAGGCGAGGATTCCTAGGATTTTGAGGACAAGTGCAGGGACAGACTGCACAACATGAGGATAATAGAGTCCCATGGAGTGGATTTCACTACCTTCTAGTTGGAGGGCAGGGCTCGTAGGTGGTGGCAGTCCTATATTCTCAGCAGGCCAGCAGATTCTCCTCATGTCTTTTGGGAGCAGTTCATGCAGATGTTTCTGGATAGATATATCCCACCCTCTGAGACGGAAGAGCTGCGATATCATTTTGAGCGGCTAAAGCAGGGACAGATGTTACTAACAGATTATGAGGCCAGATTTTCAGAGTTGTCTCGCCATGCACTCATGATACTACCTACTGATGCAAAGAGGGTGCGGAGATTTGTGGCTGGGTTGCATCTAGGTATTAGGGACACCATGGTCCGAGAGGTGGAGATGGGTACTCCTTATCAGCTCGTGGTAGAGATTTCTCGCATAATCGATGGGTATCGTCGAGGAGCAGGGAGTAGGGGAAGCAGGACAAGAGGGCTAGATTCTCCGGAGATTTCAGAGGTGCCCCAGCTAGGGGCAGAGGTCAGTTTAGCATTAGTCATCCCAGCAGGACTTCATATTCAGCACCTCCACCACCTCCCCGAGGTGTTCCAGCGAGGCCTCATTTCAGCACCATGCCAGAGCGTTCCTACCGTCTACCATCCATTCAGAGTTCACCCAGTGGTTATCACAGTCATCTGAGATCCTCTGACCCCTACTTCAGTGTTATTCCAGAGGGCTCACATCGCCCTCCGTCCATTCAGGGTTCTTCTTCAGGGCAGTAGACTATGGTACCTGGGAGTTGTTACGAGTGTGGGGAGCCAGGTCATATGAAGAGGCATTGTCCCAGGTTTCGGGGCAAGGATGTACAACAGGGTTATCAGCCGATGGGTCCAGCACCAGAAGCCCGACCACCTAGAGGTGGAGGACAGGTCGGCAGGCGTTTCCTAGAGGTGGAGGCCAGTCAGGGGGAGGTCAGGAACCTCCTGTTCACTCTAGTGGAGCCCAGTCTTCCGGTACTCCAGCTAGATTCTATGCCATTCCGGACAGATCAGATGCAGTAGCCTCAGATGCCGTGATCGTAGGTATTATCTCAGTATGTGGTAGAGAGGCTTCAGTATTATTTGATCCAGGATCCACCTATTCATATGTTTCATCATTATTTTCTCATTTTCTAGATGCTCCTCGCAAGTCCTTGGGTTCTCCTATATATGTGTCCACTCTTGTGGGCGATTCTGTGGTGGTAGACCGGATCTATCGGTCTTGTGTGATCACCTTCTGTGGGTTCGAGACCAGAGCGGACCTTTTATTGCTCGACATGGTTGATTTTGAGGTTATTATAGGCATGGATTGGCTATTTCCATATCATGCCGTGCTATATTGCCATGCCAAGACAGTTACTTTAGCCATGCCCGAGTCGCCTAGGATGGAGTGGAGAGGTTCCTTAGTTAGTGCAGCCAGCTGGGTTATTTCATTCATGAAGGCTCGACATATGGTCGAGAAGGGTTGTCTGGCCTATCTTGCTTATGTGTGGGACACCACCGCCGAGTCTCCGACGATTGATTTAGTGCCAGTTGTCCGAGAGTTTGCTGATGTATTTCCTTCAGATCTTCCGGGCATGCCTCTGGATCGTGATATTGATTTCTGCATTGATTTAGCTCCAGGCACCCAGCCTATATCTATTCCTCTGTACCGTATGGATCCGAAAGAGTTGAAGGAGTTGAAGGAGCAGCTTGAGGAGTTGTTAGTTAAGGGGTTCATCAGACCGAGTGTATTTCCGTGGGTGCTCCAGTTCTATTCGTGAAGAAAAAGGATGGGTCCATGCGGATGTGTATTTTTTACCGCCAATTGAACAAGTCACCATAAAGAACAAGTATCCTTTGCCGTGCATCGATTATTTATTTGACCAGTTGCAGGGTGATCGGATGTTTTATAAGATTTATTTGAGATTGGGATACCATCAGTTGAAGATTCAGGCCTCGGATGTTCCGAAGACTGCTTTCCGTACGAGATATGGCCACTATGAGTTCCTGGTGATGTCATTTTTCTTGACTAATATCCCAGCAACATTCATGGACTTGATGAATAGGGCGTTCAGGTCGTATATTGGTTCCTTCGTCATTGTCTTTATTGATGACATCTTTATTTACTCACGTAGCCTGGGGGAGCACGAGCAGCATTTGAGAGTTGTGCTCCAGACTTTGCGAGAACAAAAGCTATATGCTAAGTTCTCCAAGTGTGAGTTCTAGTTTGATTCCGTAGCATTCCTGGGGCATGTGGTATCCGGAGAGGGTATCAAGGATGATCCTCAGAAGATCGAGGCAGTTCAGAGTTGGCCGCGTCCCACTTCAGCTATAGAGATCAGGAGATTTTTGGGCCTAGCAGGCTATTACTGTAGATTTGTGGAGGGGTTCTCTTCTATTGCAGCTCCATTGACTAGATTGACTCAGAAGAATGCCCTGTTTTGATGATCTGACGAGTGTGAGGCGAGTTTTCAGAAGCTCAAGGCAGCATTGACTTCAGCGGTAGTTCTAGTATTGACTTCCGGTTCTGGGATGTACATAGTATATTGCGACGTTTCACGCGTTGGCTTGGGGTGTGTGTTGATGCAGGAAAGGAGATTTATTGCTTATGCTTCGTGCCACCTGAAGGTTCATGAGAAGAATTACCCTGTGCACGATTTAGAGTTGGCGGCGATTGTTCATGCTCTTAAGATTTGGAGGCACTACTTGTATGGGGTGTCCTGTGAGGTTTATACAGACCACCGCAGCTTGCAGCACTTGTCCAAGCAGAGAGATCTCAATTTGAGGCAGCGCAGATGGCTTGAGTTGTTGAAGGATTATGATATCACCATTCTTTATCATCCGGGCAAGGCAAATATGGTAGCAGATTCTTTGAGCAGGAATGCGGAGAGTATGGGTAGCTTGGCTTACATTGCAGTAGAGGAGAGACCTCTAGCCTTGGACACTCAGTCCTTGGCCAATCGCCTAGTGAGATTAGACCTTTTAGAGCCTCGTCAAGTTTTAGCACATGTGGTTGCCCAGTCTTTGTTATTGGGGGAGATTGAGGCCCGGCATTTCTATGATCCGTGGTTATTAGAGCTTCGGGAGACAGTGGTACGGGGTGTTCCAAGGAGGTTGCTATTGGCGAGTATGGTGTTCTGAGACTTCAAGGCCGTTTATGTGTTCCTAATGTTGATGGCCTGAGGGAGAGGATTCTAGAGGAGGCACATAGTTCTCGGTATTATGTTCATCCTGGTGCTACGAAGATGTATCGTGATTTGAAGAAGCATTACTGGTGGAGGCGTATGAAGAGAGACATTGTGGAGTATGTGGCTAGGTATCTTAACTGCCAGCAGGTTAAGTATGAGCACCAGAGACCAGGAGGCCTACTTCAGCAGATGCCCATTCCTTAGTAGAAGTGGGAGCGCATCACTGTGGACTTCGTGGTTGGGTTGACTCGGTCTTTGCGGAAGGTTGACGCGGTTTGGGTCATTGTGGATAGATTGACCAAATCGCCGTTCATTACAGTGGCTACTACTTATACTTCTGAGAGGTTGGCCCATATCTACATTCGGGAGATAGTGCGGTTGCACGGTGTGCCGGTGTCCATTATATCAGATCGAGGTCCTCAGTTAACCTCGCATTTTTGGAGAGCATTGCATAGTGAGATGGGCACCCAGATAGATCTCAACACAGCATTTCACCCTCAGACTGATGGCCAGTCGGAGCGTACAGTTCAGATATTGGAGGACATGCTCAGGCTATGTCTGATTGACTTCGGAGGTCAGTGGGACCAGTTATTGCCTTTGGCTGAGTTTGCTTACAATAATAGTTACCATTCCAGCATCGAGATGGCTCCATTTGAGGCTTTGTATGGTCGGCGATGTCGTTCCCCTATCGGGTGGTTTGAGCCCGGCGAGGCTAAGTTATATGGTACCGACCTGGTGAGGGATGCTTTGGAGAGGGTGAAGTTGATTCAGGAGAGGCTCCGCACAGCACAGTCCAGGAAGAAGAGTTACGCGGATCAGAGGGTGCGTGATGTATCATTTATGGAGGGAGACAAGGTTATGTTGAAGATCTCGCCGATGAAGGGTATTATGAAGTTTGGAAGAAGGGCAAGCTGAGCCCAAGGTTTATAGGTCACTTCGAGGTGTTGAGGTGAGTTGGGGAGGTTGCTTATGAGCTATACGTACCTCCCAGTTTATCAGGAGTTCATCCGGTCTTTCATGTATCCATGCTCCAGAGGTACCACGCCGACTTCTCTCACGTAGTTGATTTCAGCTATATTCAGTTGGATGAGAGGTTGGGCTACGAGGAGGAGCCAGTTGCTATTATTGATAGACAGGGTCGCCAGTTGAGGTCCTATAGAGTTTCTACAGTGAAGGTCCAATGGAGGGGCCAACCAGTCGAGGAAGCGACCTGGGAGTCCGAGGAGGTCATGTGGAGCAGATATCCGCACTTATTCAGCACTTCAGGTATGATTCTAGAACCGTTTGAGGACGAACGTTTGTTTAAGAGGTGGAGAATGAAACGAACCGACTGGTCATTTTGCGTTATCGGACCTCGTTCCGCTAAATAAGACTCCCCATAGCCGCTTATTGTGATTTATGACTTGCGGGGGCGGGTGGTCCGGGATTCAGAAGTGTCTAGAGCAATATTTGAACACTTGGTTCCTTCAGGTTGGCCTTTAAGGCCAAGTTTGACTTCGGTCAACATTTTTAGTAAACGACCTTGAAATCGAGTTTCGGCATTCCGATAGCTTCGTATTATGATTTCGGACTTGGGCGTATGTTCGGAATGGGTTTTGGATGAATCGGGAGCGTTTCGGTGCCCAATATTGAAATAAGAGTTCCTTAAGTCCCTATTGTGGTTTAGGGCATGTTTTTGTGTTATCAAGATCCGAATGGAATTTTGAGGCCGGGAATAGTTTCGTTATGTCATTTATGACTTTCCTACAAAATTTGGTGTCATTTCGAGTAGTATAGGTCGGTTTAGCGCATTGTTAGTGAAGTCAAGAAAACTTAAAGTTCCTAAGTTTGGTTTCAGGGGTTTTTAGGTGTGATTTTATGTTTTAGCATTGTTTTGGGTGTTCTGATGACTCGAGCGAGTCCGTATTATGATTTGGGATTTGTTGGTATATTTGGACGGGGGCTCGGGTACCTCTCGGGCACCAAACGAGACCAAAAACCAGCTGAAGCAGTTGATGGTGCACCTGATCTGGTGTGACCGCAGGTGCGGTTTCCCAGTCGTGCGAGACCGCTCCTGCGGTCCTTGCCTCGCAGGTGCGGCTTCAGGTGAGGCTGCCCATTTCTCGCAGGTGCGGATAATATCCGCAGGAGCAGAGTTGCAGGTCTGAGCCCAGTCCCCAGGCCCTTCTTCCGCAAGTGCGAGTCTTTTCTCGCAGGCGCGAGACCGCAGGTGGGGTCCTTGAGTCGCAGATGCGGAACCATAGTAGGCAGTGAGTTCTTTAAAACACGAGATTTTTTCATTTCACCCCATTTTCTTCCACCATTTGAGACCTTGGAAGCTTGGAAAAGAGCTCCACGACCTAGCTACTAAAAAGGTAAGTGAATTCTACCCTAAAGTTAGTTAATGCATGAATTGCTAGTTTAGTTAACTACCTAATTAGTGAAAAAAATTAAGGAATTGGGTAGTAACCTAGGGCTTTCGAGAATTAAGAGTATTAATCGTGAATTGGCTATGAAATCATACAAAAATCATATATTAATAATCCTTAGGTTATGGGTGAGTGTTTCCTTCAAGAATTTTCGAAATCCGAGCATGCGGGCCAGGGTTGGATTTTGAGATTTCTTCAAGAATGATGAATTTGACTAAATAATAGGAGAATTCCATGCTTTGAGTATAATTTGATGTAATTACGTAACGTTTAGTTAGCTTCGAGCCCTTTGGGTGACGAGTTCGGAGTTTTGGGCGCATTCTTGACCCAGGGAGTAGGTGCGACGCGAGGTGAGTCTCCTTTCTAACCTCGTAAGAGGGAATTGTCCCCTGTAGGTGTTTTAAATGCTTCGTGTGATAATTGTGGGGGCTACGTACGTACAACGTGACCAGAGTCAGTACGTAGCGGCTATTATTATTATATCCGGGTATTCAGGTCCACATCATGCCTTGTGTTTTACTTGAAATGAACTATATGCTTAATAAATTAAATGTTACATGCAACTTATTTCCCTGAGATCATGGAATTTGAGAAAATTTGTATGGAATTGTTTACTGAAAAGTAATTTAAAATGGAATATTGTGTGTGCATGTGACCGCTTCGCAATTTACATTCGGCGAGCGGAGTGTGATTTCCCTCACTCTTATGGGAACGGGTCGTACGCCACGGCGGATTGGAAGATGCACTTATGGTTTGGGTCGTTCGATCCTCGGCAGTGCATAGAGAGGATTACTTTATGGCAAAGATGCATTTTTGGTTCGGGACGTTCGATCCTCGGAAGTGCATAGATGTGAGTACTTTATGGAAAGGTGCACTTATGGTTCGGGTCGTTCGACCCTCGGCAGTGCACGAACACGACTATCTTATAGCTCAGGACGTGTGTCCTTATCCTGTATGCGCATGATTTATTTGTTACTAAATTCATGGACATTGATTTGACAGATATTTGGGGAAGGTGAAGTAGTAATTGTTTATTTCTTTCCAGTACTTCCTTGGATTCCAGTGCCTTATATATATTTGTTGTTTCACTGCATTTACATGCCTACTGTTTTCATCATATTGTGTTAAATTATGTTGTTGGACCTTAGTGAGTGTCAAGTCAACATCTCGTCACTACTTCTTCGAGGTTAGGCGGGATACTCACTGGGTACATATATATTTATGTACTCATGCTACGTTTCTGTACTTAATTGTACAGGTTCTGAGGCTGGTGCATTTGGTTGTCAGACCGGAGCTTGATTCTGATTATAGACGGACCTGACTTCACGGTGAGTTGCTTTCTCCTGGCGATCTCCGGCAACACCATGGGGTTTTTTTTGCTTATTTCCCGTCTATTTCTTTCAGACAGTGGGACTATATATTATATCTTTTGTATATTCTGTTAGTATGCCCGTAGGACTTGTGACACTAGTTCCTGGCGCACACGTGATAGTTATTATGGATTACGGGTGTGTATATATATTGGCTCACGCCTCCTCATGACCGCTTTTGATTAAATATTGGCTAATTATCCTTGTCGATTTATGTTTTAAGTTTTAAAAACTGAGTATATGTTGAAATGTTTAATCTAATAAGAAAGAACCCTTAGTAAATTGAGTGTTGGCTTGCCTGACCCCGCCGTGGGGCGCCATCACGACCTAAGTTAGGATTTTGGGTCGTGACAAAAATGTTGTTGCAGAACGTAAGAACATAACGCTTTGTGATAGAGCACAAAGCATGCTTTCACACTCATGTGTTAGCAAAGATTTTTGAGCTGAAGCAATCAATACAACTTGTTATTTGGTCAACAGATCTCAATCCACAATTATTGAGTTCAAAAATCTTTTTGAGTATGGTCCGGTTCGCCTGCCGATTATTCAGATTTAAGGATATTTGGTTGTCCTGCTTATGCTCATGTGAGGGACAGAAAACTTTAGCTGAAGGCAAAGAAGTGCATGTTTCTAGGGTATGCAACTGGAGTGAAGGTTATAGGTTGTGGTACACAGATCAAAAGACTCCATGTCTAATTATTAGTAGGGATGTAACATTCAATGAATCTGCCTCACTAGACAGTTAGAGGGAGAAGGCAATAGCAAAAACATATCGTGGTGTCAGTGACTGCATGGAGCTAGAAATTGAATCTCCACTAGCTCAGCCTAGTAGTTCTAAAGTAGAGCAAGTGGAGGAGGTGAAAAATATTGATCAAGATGATAATGTTGATGCACCTGCGCAAAAACAACCATATAGCATTGCAACAGGCAAAGAGAAGAGAGTGATCTACTGACCGCAATGGTTTGCAAACGTAGTTGATGGGAATCTTCTTGGATATACGAATCCAGTGGGATTCGTTTTGGCAGTTGCGGAGATCGTTGATGCATTTGAGTGTTATAGCTACTCAAAAGCTATTCAGAGTACAGAACCGAATCGACGGATTAGTGTTATGGCTAACGATATTGAGTCTCTTAACAAGTTTAGGTGTTTCCTAGACTTGTTTGATGTGTGCGGCAATGGATAAATCCCTTACGAGGGATGAGGGCAAGGTAGAGAGACGTTTTTCGTGTTGATGAAGAAAATTCAAGCCAAGGGGAAGATTTGTTATTTTGTGTCTTGAATTATTTTCTTGTATTTTTAGGAAAACCATAATCCCTATAGGTTTAGAAAACCCCATTGTCCTAATAGATTTGGGAAAGGAAAACATATAGTGTTTGTCAAATTGGGAAACCTTTCTCTTATAGGCTTGGAACTATTTGGGATCTATATATAGGGGCTGTAGTTGGGGATCCTATAGATTTTATTGTGCTTTTCTTCTCATTCATAGTGGAAAACTCTCTCTGCTTTTACCCCGAGGATTAGGCTTAGCCGAACTTCGTTAAATCTTTGTGTTGATTTTTCTTCTCTATTTGCTTTGTGTATGATTGTGTGCCAGTTAACCCACGATATTCCGCAACAATTTAGTTAAATATTCATACTTTAGCAAATCGCTTGAATAAATTAATTGTTTGGGTTTAATTTAGTTGATAGTTAATCACAAGCCCCTGTGAGTACGATATTTGGACTTACAATCCTATATTACTTGTACGATCATGTATACTTGCGTGTGCATTTGGAAACAACAATTAATATTTTTATTTATTTGATTATGTGTTCAACAACTCCCGACTCCGTCATTTGTTTAAACAAAGAGAGTATATGAAAAGTGAAACCAAAATAAATGTGCGATGAACTCTATAAGTCCCTTATTGTTTTCCTATTCATTTTTTTTTCTTTTTTGCTTCGTTATCAAACTATAAAGTATAGACTATTAGACTTTGGTGAAGGACAATGCAAGCAGATCAAACTGAACTCATTGCAAACGACCTCGGTAATTAAGATATCTTTTCAAAAACATTATGCAAAGACCAGGTGTCAAGTTACGTTGACTAATATTCTTGTTTCTTATATCACCGCGGGAGCCTTCATATTTAATTTTAAAGAAATTATTTTTTCCGGAATAGCATCCCGCGTTTTAGCCACCCTTATCACACCACATGACTTTTAGTAGTTCCCCTACTAGCCAAGCGTATCAAGTTTGCCTTTATCTCACTGCATGCGTTTCAACACCCAGACCTTATACCCCTGCATGCATATCAATATCGCAATATATCACAATTTGCACCTCAAGTGCCCAAATATTTCAACTTGCCAAAATAAATTAACAACAACATTATTTCCTCAATAAGGAGCTCACGGGTCAATTACAATGAATACAAAATCTCACAAAATATTCGGGAGTGAATAACTCAACAAAATAATATTTCACAAATTTAACACATTGCCTCAATACCAAATTTTTAAAGTCAATTACTTCATATTAATAATAATTCAATTAAGAAATTCAACTTTCAAATAGTGAGCACAGAGTAAAAGAAGCAAAGTCTCAACTAACCAGGTAAAGCAATTAACAGAAAAAATGTCAGGCAAATTTAGAATATAAATATAGATCAATGATGATGAACATAACTAGATAAAATAATTTAATTAATGTGTAAGAGAGATCTACACAATTTAAAATCAGTTTTTCACATTTAGCCCGTGTACACACTCGTCACCCTACACGATCGCGGAACATCCCATGCGATCGCGAAGCACAGTTCCACAGGCCTATGTGATCGCGGACTCATTCACATGATTGCGAAGCATTAAGCGCGTGGCCTCAACTGCCTTATTTTCCTCTACGCGAACTCGACACGCCTCACGCGTTCGCGATGCACTAGCGTCTGAAGCTACGCCATCATAGCCTCATTCTCGCGATCGCGTAGAACAAAATTTTCCTCTGCCCAGCTACGCCTACTCGATCACGAACCTTCTTACGCGATCGCGTTAAAGGAAACCATACAGTGCATCGAAAAAATTCCAGTAGAGTTCAAAGTCAAATATTAATCCGTTAACCATCTGAAACACACCCGAGGCCCTCGGGACCTGAACCAAATACACCAACAAGTCCTAAAACATCATATGAACCTAGTCGAAACCTCAAATCACATCAAACAACGCTAAAACCATGAAACCATACCCAAATTTAAGTGTAATGAAACTAAGAAATTCCAACTTCTACATTCGATATTGAAACCTATCAAATCAAGTCCGATTGACCTAAAATTTTACACACAAGTGATAAATGACATAACGGGCCTATTCAAATTTCCAAAATCGGATTCCGAACCTGACATCAAAAACTCAACTCCCCGGTCAAACTTCAAAATTAAAATTTTTATTTTAGCCATTTCAAGCCTAATTTGACTACGGACTTCCAAATAATTTTCCAGAGATACTCCTAAGTCCAAAATCACCACACGGAGCTATTGGAATCATCAAAGCTCTATTTCGGGGTCATTTACACATAAGTCAATATCTGGTCAACCTTTTCGATTTAAGTTTTTCCTCCTTGAGACAAAGTGTCTCAATTCATGTCGAAACCTCACAGGACCCGAATTGACTACCCCCGCAAGTCATATAACAACTATAAAGTACAAAATGAGTAGTAAGTGGGTGAACGGGGCTAAAATTCTCAAAATGACCGACCAGGTCATTACATCATCCCCTTCTTAAACAAACATCCGTCCTCGAACAGGTTTACAAATTATACCTGGAGTGGTGAAAAGATAAGGATAATGACTACTCATATCATGCTCGGTATCCCAAACTGCCTCCTCTATCGGATGACTCCTCCACTGTACTTCACTAAAGCAATGCTCTTCGGTCTCAACTTTCTAACCCGTCTGTCCAAAATGTCCACTAGCTCCTCAACATATGATAGATCCTTGTCCAACTGGATTGAGCTGAATTTTAACATATGAGACGGATCATCGTGATACTTCCGGAGCAAGGAAACATGGAACACTGGATGAACTGCAGTGAGACTAGGTGGTAGAGCAAGTCTGTAAGCCACCTCTCCAACTCTCTCGAGAATCTCAAAAGGTCTGATATACCTCGGACTCAACTTGCCCTTCTTTCCGAACCTCATAACACCCTTCATAGGGGAAACCCGGAGCAAGACGCGCTCATCAACCATGAATGCAACACCATGAACTTTCCGATCCGCATAACTCTTCTATCTAGATTGGGATGTACAAAGTCGATCCTGAATCAATTTAACATTTACAAAGCTTCCTGAACCAAATTCGTACCGAATAGTATAGCCTCGCCCGGCTTGAACCAACCCACTGGAGGCCGGCACTGCCTCCCATATAAGACCTCATACGGAGCCATCTGAATGCTCGAATGGTGCTTTTGCTGTAAGCGAACTCCACAAGTAGCAACAACTGATCCCAAGCACCCCCAAAATCCATCACACACTCACAAAACATATCTTCCTATATCTGAATGGTGCGCTCGGACTCTCCGTCTTTCTGAGGGTGAAATGTTGTACTCACATCTACTCGAGTACCTAACTCACGAAGTACGGCTTTCCAGAACCATGATGTAAACTGTGTACCCCAGTTAGAGATGATATATACCGTTATTCCATGAAGCTTGACAATCTCGCGGATGTAAACCTGAGCCAGCTGCTCCGAAGAGTAAGTGGTAAACATAGGAATGAAATGAGCTGACTTAGTCAATTTATCCATAATCACCCAAACTGCATCGAACTTCCCCTAAGTTTGTGGGATCCAAACAACAAAATTCATAGTGATTCGCTCACATTTCCACTCTGAAATATCTATCTTCTGAAGCAATCCACCCGGTCGCCGATGATCATACTTCACCTGTTGACAATTTAGGCACCTAGCTACATACTCCACTATGTCCTTCTTCATTCTCCTCCACCAGTATTGTTGCTTCAAGTCCTAATACATCTTCGCGGTACCCGGATGAATGAAATACCACGAATTGTGAGCTTCCTGGAGAATCAACTCACACAGGCCATCTACAATGGGTACATATAACCGGCCATGCATTCGCAATGCACCATCATCCCCAATTGTGGCCTCTTGGGCATCGCCGTGCTGAACCGTGTCCTTGAGGATAAGTAAATCGGGGTCGTCATCCTGACGCTCTCTCATACGATCATATAAGGAGGACGTAGCAACTATACAAGCCAAAACTTGGCTCGGCTCAGAAATATCCAAAACATACGACTCAAGGCATCAGCCACCACATTGGCCTTCCGAGATGATAGAGAATGGCGATATCATAATCCTTAAGCAGCTCCAAACACCTCCGCTGCCGCAAATTAAGATCCTTCTGTTTAAACAAATTTTTTAGACTTTGATGATCGGTATAAAACTCACAATGGACACCATACAAATAATGACGCCAAATTTTCAAGTCATGATTAATAGTTGCTAACTCAAGGTCGTGGACATGATAATTCTTCTCATGTACCTTTAAATGTCTAGACACATAGGTAATCACCCTACTGTCTTGCATCAATGCTACACCGAGACCAATACGTGACACATCAAAATACATAGTATAAGACCCTGAACCTATAGGCAACACCAATACTGAGGCTGTAGTCAAAGCTGTCTTGAGCTTTTGAAAGCTCTCCTCACATTCCTCGGTCCACCTGAACGGAGCACCTTTCTAGGTCTCGATAATCATAAGAAATTTTATTTCAGATTTCCTCATTGCAATACTCCATTAAGGCATGTGTTACAAAAGTTTATTTTTCTTTTGATCAATCGGCCTCTTGAATTCTTCACGGAAGTTTCACATTGTCAATTGCTTCACCTTTGTGAACATTCACAATGATTGCTAACAAAGTGATTGCTTCTAGTACGATTTCAATTTCAATCAAACTTGATACAGAGATTAAACTTTGTCTTCAACAATCATAACCACATTTCCAAATGAAACCCTCATCAAGTCTGAGTACTTCTTGATTGGCAACGAGTGCCGACCTCGTGCATTATTGTTGAATTCTATATTGTCATCCGACAAAGTTCTTTTCATTTTTCTGATTCCATGGCAGACCGAGAATCGTTGTCTCCACATAAAAGAGATTAACACAGAAAATAAACATTAAATTCCTTAAGCTTGTTGGTATCACTGTGTTCAAAAATTAGAAAATGAGAGAAGCAAACAAATGTTAGTTCATAAACAAATCGTAAATTAGTTCCGAGCCCACTGAATACACAGTGGGTCTTTAAGAAATTTAATCCCCTCACTGTTGTCCAAGGTATATGGATTAATTCCTCCCAGGATAGAACGGAATAACTATTCAGTGATAGCGGCACTTCAAATCACAGAACATCAGCAAACTCAACAAACAAAGCAAATCATACTTGACACTTATATTTATTTGGAAAATAATGCAAAAAGTATAAAAGAGGGGAGAAGTTTTTCAGATTTTTCATGTAGGAAAAATGAGGCTAAGTCTCTAAATTTATAGACAATAAAAGGATGAGATGAAGAGGTGCGATTCACACCCAAAGCAGTGAAAGTATGAATTGATTCCATCGATGGATCGAAAATGTTATTATTACTAAATATTATTTTTGATGGAAACAATCAAGTGGTTCAGGCTTTAGGAATATAGCATAGAACACCATCCAAAACAAATGTCTCCATCAAGATTTATGAGGGTCTGACGAGAAAGAATAGTTGCTGTGAAATGGCCAACAACCAATTTTCTTGAGCCATGGACCTTTCATGTTAAGGGCTCATGCGCTCAAACCCCATACCTTGTCTGCTTCATATGCAACAAACATATGCTGTTAACTTTAGTCCTTATATTTCATGTACTTGTCTTTAAATTATTTATGACCAATGTCTCTTTGTTTTACTTTTCTTTTTTTTTTTTTTCCTTCTCAATATAATTAGTGAAATATCTCATGAAATACATAAGCTCAAGTATTTAGGGTCTATATCTCAAGTTTTTACACCTTAAACTTTTAACACCACAAATTTTAAAAGTCTTTTTCTTTTGCTTTAAATTCTGTGTCTAATCAAACCACCTCATCTAAATTAAATGGACGGAATATGCGTCCTTCCAATGATACATAATAGTAAACGATAATTACAAACCTTACCAAATAATCCACGTACTAGCTAGTTTTCTACCGAAAATAGCAGAAGGTCAACAGTACATATATAGATACATACATATAAATATTTATTTATTCAAACAAACGTGTTTAGATGTGGTAGAAGGCCCAGAATCTAACAGTTTATTATATAAATGTATATATCATATTTTATTGGTTGATGAAGTGGGAGAAGAACCGTGAGTTCTTAAGTTCAAATTCTAGCGGAGGGTAAGGTATTACCTGATTTCTTCTTATATGTCCAACGGTGGACAGACAGAGCTTTAGGTTACTCAATACTCGTGATGACGAGTGATAACTAAAATAGTAAGGATATACACAAGCTTATTTCAACACCACCGTCGTAAAAATAGATATAACCAAATATTTTATGACTCTCCCTTTACTTTAATAACAATATAATCCACCTTCATTATTAATACACATTAGTGGCTACTGAGGCTCTATAAAAAGTAGGCACATCAGTGTCTGTTCCCATGCACACTTCAAAAAACAAAAGCACCCATAACTCCATTAGTTGTATCCTATAAACTGTTGGTTTTTGTTTGAAATCAAAAGAATGGTATCCAGAGGGGAAGAAGCAATGAAGATAAGGCAACAGCAGCAAGAGGTCAAAAATTACCAAGTCCAGAAACAGATGCAATGCAACAAAGGAAAAACAATTAAGTTCAAGCGGAGCAGTTCCAATGTTGAGGAAGATGGTGCTTCTTCTGCTATTCTCTTGCTTGCTTGTATTGCCTGTGCCTCTTCCCACCTATAGAATGTATATATAGATCAACTTATTGTTAGCTAGATGATAATTATATGCACGCATCAATTATTTGTGTTATTGTTATTATTATTAGGTTTCTCCAGCTGCTCCTTGAATGTTCCAATTATTAGTCATATATGGAATAGTACAAGTACCTTTTGTGGACAAATTATTGCTAGATCTTTGGGTAAAATTTTAGTCCAACTTGTACAAATTTCTTATAATTCTCGTGGTTCAATTTTCTGTCTACCTTCTTAAAACATTGATCCTGTGTTGACAGAGACAAATTAAATCCACAATTTAAAATTAAAAGATTTAGAACCCGTTTGGTCAAGCTGCCAAAAACTACTTATTTTGAAAAATACTTTTCAAAATAGCAGTTTATATTTGACCAATTCGTTTGAGTAGTGCTTTTTGTAAACTCATTGTGTTTGGCCAATCTTTTAGACAAGTACTTTTAAATATCAAATTACTAAAAAAGACGGTAAAGGTTCAATTTGTGATTATAAGACGTAAAGTAAAAATATAAATTAAAAATTTCAATCAATGTTAGTTATTCCAAAGCAATATTAACATTGAGTGTTTGATATTACTTATTTTTTACATGATAATTTAATTATGTTATAATACATCATTCAATAAAAATTTAAAATCTACTTATAGGAAGGGCAAAAGAGAATAAAGAATTAATCAAAATAAAAGAGAATGCGCATTAGAAATAAAAAGAATAACGTTAAATTAATGAGAATACTTTAGAAAATATAAATTTATCATAAAGTTATTTTTGTCTTGAACAAATTAATTTTTTCCATCTGTTTCTTGGAAGAAGCTAGAATTTGTAGCTTCTCTCCAAAAGCAGAAAAACTGCTAGTGGTGCTGCTCAAAATTATTTTTTTTATTTTGGTCAAACACCTTATGTAATGACCTGGCCGGTCGTTTCGAGAGTTATAATCTCGTTTCTCCCATTTCTGCTTCTTTTGTGCTTTACAGATGTATTATGTCTTACCGGGTTGGTTGGTTTGGGTCTGGAGTGAATTGAGACCCTTAGTCTCTTAATTGGAAACTTAAGTTAGAAAAGTCGACCGGATGTCGACTTGTATGTAAACACCCTCAGATTTGAATTTTTATGGTTCAGTTAGCTCCGTTAGGTGATTTTGAGCTTAGGAGCGTGTTCGGATGTGAATTTGAGGTCCGTAGTAGAATTAGGCTTGAATTGACGAAAGTTGAAATTTTGGCGATTTTGACCGGCAGTAAAAAATTTGATATCGGGGTCGTATTAGATTTCTGGAAGTTGAAGTAGGTTCGTGGTGTCATTCTTGACTTGTGTGTAAGATTTGAGGTCATTCGGACGTGATTTGATATGTTTTGACGTCGTTTGTAGAATTTAGAAATTTCAAAGTTCATTAAGCTTGAATCCGTGTGTAATTCGTGTTTTGGATGTTGTTTGAAGTGATTTAAGGGTTCGACTAAGTTCGTATGATTTTTTGGGACTTGTTGGTAGATTTGGTTGAGGTCCCGAGGTCCTCGGGTGAGTTTCGGGTGGTTAACTGATCATTATTGGCCTTTGAGTGATAACTGATATCTCGAGAAACTTCATATGGGTGTATTACGACTTGCATGTATCGCTGATTTTAGGTTTCCAGTGATTCAAAGTTTATTTGGAAGAATGATTCTTATTTTATAAGCTTAAGTTGGGAGAGTTGACCAAGTTCGACTTTTCGCATATGTAATCTCGGATCGATGTTTTCGTGGCTCCGATAGGCTCATATCATAATTGTGGACATGGGCGTATGCGCAGAATTCAATTCGAAGGTCCTTAGGTTGATTTGACTTGTTTTGCCGGAAGTAGACAATTTAAAGGTTTAGAATTCTCTCAAGTTTGACCATGGTTTGACTTTATGGCTATCGGGTTCAAATTTTAGTTTTGAGATTTGGAATAGATCAGTTTTGTTATTTGCAACTTGACTGCAAATTTGGTGTCCTTCGGAATTGGTTTGATAGAATTCGGACACTTGGTTGCAGTTATAGAGGTTCTTGAGTTTTCTTTTGGAAATCATGCGTTTTGAAAGTCGGTTTTGTGGTTCTAGATATTATTTTTACATTTTGATCACACGAGCGAGTTCATATATTGTTTATGTACATGTGTGGGTGTTTGGTATGGAACCTCTAGGGCTTGGTGTGTTTCAGAGAACTTTTGGCAAGTTTCAGCTATTACTGGTGTTCTGTTGTTGCAATTGTGAGGTTTACATCGCATTTGCGAGATCCTTCTCGCATTTATGGTGTTGGGCTAGGAACAGGGGGCTCGCATTTGCGAACAATTTCATCGCATTTGTGATGGCACATGGGCAAGAGAGATTCTGTATTTGCAACATTTCCTGTCCTTTTAGTGAAGATTCCAATTTTCGTATTTGCGACTGTCACGACCCAAACCTGGGGAAGCGTGGCTAGCACCCGGTGCCGTACTGGCCCGAGCGAACCACTCTGTAACTCATTTATTTTCTTTGTGTCTATCATGGGCTAACTTGGCCACAACTCGTAATGTATAACTATAAGTGGGCAAACATTGTACCAATAAACCATCGTTCTTAAAACATGAGTACATATGGGCCGTCAAGGCCTCTGACATACTGTACAAAATGAACCTTTATCTATAAAGCCTCTAATATTATTTGACATCAAATGGGATAGGGTACCGGCCTACCCATAAGTCTTTAAAAAACTTCTGACACGATGACTCATAGACTCTGCACTCCGAATGAGGTGGAGTCTTACCAATCCTTCGCTGAAGCAAATCTCGTCTATTATGAGGGCTCGTCAAACTGATTATTTATACCTGCAAGCAAGAATGCAGCGTCCCAAACAAAAGGACGTCAATACGAATAATGTACTGAGTATGTAAGGCAGAATTGAAACATAACAATAAGTTAGCATTAATTAAAGACATATAAGAATCAACATGAATCTCTAAAGTGCCACCGTATATGCATACTTATTATACTCATATATATACAATATGTCTCCTTAAAACTATTATTCATATCGTAAGATGCATGACTGCCCAATTGATCAGTGGTAACTGCTCGACCGGCCGTAGCTCGGTGGTAAATGCATAACTGCCTGACCGACCGTAGCTCGGTGGTAAATATGCAACTTTTCAACCGGCCTTAGCTCGGTGGTAAATGCATGACTGTCCGAATGGCCGTAGCTCGATGGTAAATTAATATACATGACTACCCAACCGGTGGTAAATAATGATACTTAACAGCCCAACCAGTGGTAAATAATGATACATAATGCCCAACCGATGGTAACTGCCCGACCGGCCGTAGCCCGGTAATAAATGCATGGCTTGACCGACCGTAGCTCGGTGGTAAATGAATATGTATTTCTATCATATATCTCAATAGGGACTTAGGAACATACTTAGACATACAAAAACAACTTCTTCATGCAAACGTAATATAGCCATCTCTTTTGAAAAGTAACACAAGCACAAAAGCTAAGCAGCTAACTGTCCCATATACTACCTCACTTCCTGATGTCAATGCACACATTTGTTTCTAAACCACAAGCAATAAATCTGATCACAATACTTGCTACTTCCAGTTTAGCTAAGTCAACCATCAAAATTTGCTTAAATGTCTCCCATTTGTATTTTTACTTTATTATGACTATGCAAGGACCTCTAACTGGTAATAAGAATTATTCATCTTAAGATTAGGCAAGGCATGTATCCTCCAAATCACTAAGGTTGAGAAACTTTCCCTCATCTTGATAAAGAGAACTCTAATGGAACTCATAACTTCAGATGAATCGCAATAAATTGACCAAACAAATCTACGTCATACACATTCATGTTATTTAACTTGCCACAATACTTTTGAGGTAGTTATTTTATTAGTAGGGAAGTTTAAGCAACGAGGTGCGTGTTTATGAGAATACTAACTCAAGGAAAAGCCAGGAATGACACAATTAAATTAATTTCTTAAATTAAGATTAGTACTTATATGGTATTGCGTTTGGTATTTGGAAAATCAAGGAAAAAGGGTTTGCTCACAAAGAAATATATCAACTTTTGGCAAGATCGGGTAAATAGAGTGAATCTAAAAGATAAAATTATTGCCTCTCATGGTCCTACAATAGACTACGCCAAACACACGTCCCTGAAAGGTAACATCCATTGGATTAATGGTAGCTAAAGATGAAACAGAAAAAATACTAACCACTTCTGGAATAGCATTACGTTTACGTATCGTTACGTGGATCATGCCAAAAGAAAGAAGGAATAACCTTAACATACCTGAACGGATTTTGTTTTTTGAAAATCCTTCTAACACACACCAACCGTGACGAAACACGTAACATCGAGATCGAAATAGGGAACAATTGGTATGAATTGCTTGACGCAATAACATTGCTTACCGAAAAATCATCTTGATGAAACTCTTTCTCAAGAGAGGTAACGTTATATACATGAAATACTTGTTGGAAACTCTTTAGCAATTCCTTTTGAGATTGAGAGAGGTAATGTTTCTTTTGCTATTCGTTTTTGAGAAATTCATTATGAACCAAAGAATGATATCTTTGTCTTTAGGTGGGCCCTACTTAGGATGACTAAGACACTCCAAAGTGTGACATTTAGGAAAGAATTTAAGAGTCATCTACAATTAAAAGAGGGCTGTCATGTTCTTGGCCTTTTTAGGCTTATCATAAAAACTTAATTATTATCTTTTTTTAACTAATTAACCCCCATTAATCAATAATCAACGAATTACTCACATAATTAAAAATTATCCCAAATTACTTAAAGTACTACCTATTTTAACACACTTAATGTACCCTACTATCATGGTCATGTGGTACCATATAAAATAACTATGTACACTATTATTTTATTGAAACATCCATGTAAAAATACGTATATTTTCTCAACTTATAATTTTTCTAATCTCATATAACTCTCGTACGCTTAATTCTTAACATGGTAAAAGTAGCCTTCTTTTCTTGTGAGAGAATAGTTTCTATCTTTACAATAAATAAAATCTCATAAAGTTTCTTATATTATGTGTATAATTTAAAGCATATTCGAAAGTAGTAATATTGGTAACTATCCAAAATTATACTTATAAAACTTTTTGTCACGACCCATTTCCGGAGTCGTGATGGCACCTGTCGTGGAACCAGGCAAGCCACCCATTTTATCTAACTTAATACAATTCTCATAAAAAGCCCTTTTTTTAACAAATTCTGAAATCAATGACAATAATAATAAATCCAGTATTTTGGGAAAACCAGTTTATAAAATTCGAAAGACCAAATCCTACAATTCCCGGATCCAGTGTCACACAGTCATGAGCTGCTAATACTTAATAAAAAAATAAACAAAATGACTAATATAGTCTGAAAATAAGTACGACGGGTAGAAAGGAAAGAGAAGACGAGTTCACGGTCGCCAGCTTCTACCTCGTCAACTCTGATGAAACTGATGCGCTCCCTGGCCCGAGATGAACTCCTCTGTACCTGGATCTGCACACAAGGTGCAGGGAGTAACGTGAGTACACCAACTCAGTAGTAACGAAACCAAACTACGGGCTGAGAGGTAGTGACAGACGAAACCTCCGACAATTCAAACAACAGTATATAAATTGGACATGACAGTAATATATCAGGAAATAAATACGATATATCAAGATATGTCTGTAACCCTGCATACTAGCATGAATGCATATGGAATCATGAAGGATGTGTACTCATTAATCGAGCTCTCATAAGGTGGTCCACTCAGTACTAGAATACGACCTTTAGATCCAGGGAAGTCCATCCTGGATATTACATAAACACAAGTGACACAGTCACTAAGTACCGAGGAAAACGGCTGATCCAGCCCCCACGGAGAAATCCATCTCTGGAACATAACAACCACGGAGAAATCCATCTTCGGAATATCTGTGCGCTCACTGGGGGTGTATAGACTCCAGAGGGGCTCCTTCCAGCCCAAGCGCTATGTCAAGCCAACGAAGGCATGATTTCACGATCGCTGCGGTGTGAAGTCCGACCTCATAACTGTCTCAAAACCAGGCTCTAAGCCTCACTCAGTCAATACCTTCCAGTCTCACTTAGAATGCTCTAACATATGCAGTGCAGCCCAAACCAATGATAATATAAATAAACTAGCAACTTACGAGACTGAGGCATGAAACATATACTACAACAGTACCGAGTACATAAAAATAATAATCACAGATAGAGACAACAATAATCGACCATTCCGGTCTAAACACATCGGCGTGAAGCCTTAACAGTTATAATTAGCATGGTTTCTATTTCGTTCAAGGTAATTACCACCTTCACAGTACAATATCAATCTGGGATAACCAATAGATAGTGCCATGGGATGAGCCAGGCTACCAATATTCGGTAAACGCCCGCATGCCCGTCACTTGGCAAATGCATCACCTTAATTAACAACAAATATCAAATAGTTTGGGGTTTCGAACCCTCAGTTCCAAGTTTGGAAGCGTTACTTATCTCCAAACCGGCTAATACACTACTCCGCAATGCCCTTGCCTCTAAATTCGTCCTCCGAGTGCTCCAAATCTATCAAGTTCAGATTTTTATCATCAATATATGCTTAAGGAACAATTACCAATTGAAAATATCAAAATTCACCCAAAAATCCGAAACCGGTCAAAACCCGACCCCCGGGCCCACTTCCCGAAATTCAAAAACTTTTATACCAAACTGTTTTATGTCATCTCACGAGTCCGTACATATAAAGAACACTAAATTCAGAGTCCAAATGACGCCACAAATCACCATTCTAAATATTCTAAATCCCAAGCCCTAATCACCCAATTTACACTGATTTTTCCCTAATTTCCACCATAATTCCAACCTTTAATCACATATAAACGAGTTTAGAGTCCAAAAATCGTACCTTGGTGAAGAACTATCGAATTCCCTCTTAAAAACCCTTCAAAAACGTCAAACCCGGATGAAATATTGAGAAAGATGGCTAAAATTCGCGAAGGCTAGTTTTTATACCTTCTGTCGAGTGATCTCGCACCTGCGATCACTTACTCGCACCTGCGGCTTCGCAGGTGCGATGCCCCTTCCGCACTTGCGATCTCCCCTGGGGTCTCACAATTCCGCACCTGCGATACTCCTTCCGCACCTGCGAAAAATTCCTTGCACCTGCGAAGTCCCCTCACTTGGCCAATTTCCGCACCTGCGGTGCCTCGCCCGCTTCTGCGGGACTGCACCTGCGGCTCCCCATCCGCAGGTGCGAAAACACCAGAAAAACACTCAGCAGATTTCCCTAAGGCCAAAAATGCCCGATAACCACCCGATATCAATCTCGAGCCCCTCGGGACCCCAACCAAAGTTACCAACACATCCCACAACATCATTCAAACATAGTTGCACTCCCAAAACACCAAAACTAACATCAAAACACCAAATTTACATTGGATTCAAGCATAAGAACTTTGAAATTTCTAAAACCCACCAATGATGCTGAAACCATCCAAAACCACTCCGATTAACTTGAAATTTTGCAGACACATCCAAAATGGCATTACCAACCTGTTCCAACTATCGGAATTCCATTCCAACTCCGATAGCCTATTTTTCACTGCCGATCGGAAATCGCCAAAAACTAACTTTCGCCAATTCAAGCCTAATTATACACCGGTCATCACAAATATATTCCGAACACACTCCTAAGTCCCAAATCACCTCACGAAGATATCCGAGCCATAAAATTCGCATTCCGAGTTCGTTCCCCAATAAGTCAACTCTCAATTGACTTTTTCCATTATAAGGCTATCTTTAGAGACTAAGTTGCTGAATTCTCATTTAACCATTCCGATTTCAAGCCTATTGAATCTAACACATAAATAATAGAATAACCAATCCATGACAAGTCAATGACAGAAATAAAAATGCTAGTTCTACGTAACGACAGACCGGGTTGTTACATTCTTCCCCACTTAAACATACGTTCGTCCTCGAACGTGCCTAGAGTTGTTCCAGTACCACCAAAAATTGTTGTGTAACCTCCCATGCACATATTCGGAGGTGATCCCTGGTCACCTTACCCCATCTACGTCCGATAACACAATATAACTGAAATTTCATTATCAAATCCTGACCCATAGACCTTAAAACCAAGTTTTCACTTCTGAAATAATTTACAAGTTCAAATTTCCACGACTATAAGCTGAAATAGTCCGAACACGTTGTATCAACCCATATCCATAACTCAAGATGAAATCACATAATATACCGCGTGGCTCAACCACTCATAGCGATAACTCCTAACCACAATAGCTGTTCAAACAACTCAATACCGGTACATACCCTCTTATAAAATTATGCCTCGTTCTAACACTTCCATATACTGCCGATGATGAAAGAAACACGTATAAACCAGTAACCATTCACCCGATCAGTATAAATACCATCCAGAGCCTTAACTTGTACAACTTGCGCACTCGATAACCACATACCAAGAGTTCAATTCATTAAATAAAGAAGACTCGCACGAGAGGGCTATCCTGCCACTAACACTTACCATTACCACATCATACTAAAAGCCTGATACACATCGTGAAACCATATCACACAAATCCGACACCAAGGGTCATACCTCTACCTAACCGAGATGCAAAGCGTGATCCCATCCAACCGCTGGACCACATGACACACTCCAAACCACCTTGCTCAAAATCAACAACCATGCGAAATTAGACATCAATTACTCAAAGTGCATTTCCATAATCACGGGAAATCGGATAATACCGTGCCACCCGAATAAGAAAGAACATAACCAGCACGTCTCAATCCTGCAACACCCAATTATTTACCTTACTCAAATCTCGCTATACAGCCCCGATAAGACTACATCATATGCACATATATAACCGACGATCACAACTCCTCGAACACCGAAAGGTAACTGATAGATCACTCTAATACACAAATAAGCTCAATGACAATCGAATGGTACATCCCTCAACGATAGCATTTCGGAGTCAACAATTCAGACTCGGTGCAGACCACACACCCATATCGGCCTACCAATAACTATAAGTCAACTCCGGTCACCCACAACAGGTAGATAACTCTCTGAACGTTCATAATGACTGAATCATGACATATACCAACACTTGACTAGCTTTGCTCGCATCCTCGTAGTTCACAACTACATAAATAATTTGGTCATGAAAACTCCTAGTCTCAAAATCCATGTGGCACACCAATTACCATATCTGATCCTAATTGCCCCACTCAGATATATAACACATTCCTGATGCTCAATCATTCCACGAGGGATACCCCCATAATTCCTCTGTGTCACCAAGAAACCTTGAATATCAGCAGACGATCCGCCGAGAGAGCATTGTAAAACCAATGAAGCACCCTTATTCAAACACATTGTCTTGAACACATTGTCCTTTATGAATGTATACTCTCATCTAGCCCTCCAATAGTGGTATCCTTTACCTGCTCATCTAAAACTGCTAGTTCTGATCTTCTTTCAAGAACTGAACCGTGATCTCACATATGCCACTCTCCACTATACATAAAATACCGCCTACGCCATGCAATCCCATGATAAATATGAGAACTTCATGCTCCCTTCCTAGCCACATCAACTACGCACCCAACTAGCCAAGAACTTTCCATTCGATCTCATCTAGAAGCAAACCTGGCCCTCACGCCCGAAAAATATACATCTCCAACCGTGGTGTAAACCATCAAGAACTCTCGAATCACACTTGTACAACACCAAACCGTCAGGACTAAATCCTTCTAACTCAACCAAGCTACGCATGCCACCAAATTCCAAGAGAATTTCTAATAAACACCTGTAACAAGTCATTACCTTATAAACACCCAAAGAACTAACCGTATCCCTTATCATCCCGATCCGACCTACTAGAAAGCTGTCCTATTTATTCATGTTCCTTCTAACTTACCTTTGAATTGATACTTCTTCTTGCCATAATACCACAATCCTCAATCCCGACTCATCGCACGAAACCCGAGCATAAAAATATATCGTCTAAGGCTCATAGGCCGCTAAATACTCCCTCAAATTATCCCCAAATGCACCACATTGGAAATACTTACCCTGAAGATACTTCCTACAAATTTAAAGTCATTACCTTCACTTCCTGATACTGATGGATAAAATCCATGATAATGCAAATACACCACAAGCCTAGACACCTTTCCCGTAAATCTCAGTTCTAGCCCTTCTCACACCTTGAAGATCCTCGATCGCTACATATAACCTTGAATTCGTCTTAACATTCTCGAACGCCATTTACTCTACGAAATTTCAATTACACTAACCAAGTAAACAGAATGACCTGACCCCGTTTGCAATCCACATAGTAGGAAAGTGATCCTCACCTTTAAAGCAACAAGCACGCTCATACATTGCACACTCTACACTTACCAGTACACCCCATCATACAATGAATTCCACTATCCGTAAAGTACATTACAACTTGTATCGAAGAAATTTCCATCACTCGAGTCATTCCCTGACTCCACCTCTATAGGTTATAACTGATTCACCAACATACCTCGAACCGAAACCAATACAACACATAATCATGCAATCAAATTATCAATAACGAACTCCCCCACTTGGCTCAAAGCCAAGGATCATGACAAACAAGACTATGCCCACACATTATCACTACCACCATGTTGTGGTGGGATTTAACTAAATCTTCCATAATCTTATATGAACCAATCCATATAACAATCCAATCAATTGCCAATCTCGCATCCACCATTGTGGTGGTCATGCCAACTCCCACAAGCGATCTAAACTCAAATTGCAACATGCATCATTTACTAATAGAGAGAACTTACTACAGATAAACATAAGGGTCACACACCTCAGGACAACCCGCAGGAGATACCCCTACCTACTAAATCTCAAAATGTTATCTCCCTATACACTTCCGAATATCATAGATATCACACAATCACTATACCTTCCTACAGTAGAACACAACCACTGCCTGCCCTCGAGACATCCTATAAGCGGTATAAGAACCTGAAGCTGATGGCAATACTAACACTGGAGCTGTGGTCTAGGAATTCTTGAGCTTCTGGAAGCTCCACTCACACTCATCTGACCACATAGATACCTTCGCTGGACACCACGTGTCCCTAGAATGCTACTGAATTAAGCCAACAATTCACACTTGGAGAACTTCGCACAAAGCTTCTCCTCCCTATACCCTTGTAATATCATCATCAAATGCCGAGTATGCTATCCCTGGCTACGAGAGTACGGTAGGATGCCATCAATAAATACAATGACAAAGGAGTTATAACACGGCTGAACACACCGCGAATCAAATACATGAACGTTGCTGGGGCATTGGTCAACCCAAAAGACATCACCAGGAACTCATAACACAACAGAAAAATCTACTTCACTCCACAACAAAACCACACGAGAGGTCCTTCAATACACTCACAACTCGAAGCCGTATCCTAACTTAATATAGACGTCAAATACTTAATGGTCCTTGCCACATTTCTCGCTAGTCCATTCTTGTCACAATCAAACGACCTGAACACATCTAACTATCAATCAAACTCACCACGTAGTCATCTATTCACAAAGTTCCATCCATAACGACACCGACGGACATATAAGTCCCCAATACCTATGCTCACACAAACGAAATCTCGGCACTCAAGCTACAGACAAAAATCCGGCCTCAAGTCCAACATACTGGCCCCAAACACGCTAAAATCACATCCCATTCATGGAAGTCACAAACCATCGGTGCACGCTGATACCGAGCGCTCACGTGCGCGTTTGAATACATGAAAGGAGTTCAAATAATTAGGCTTCAGGTTGAATCAATGGATTCGCACAGCAAGAGTTCAAGAATGTGAGATTTTTTTCCTAAAGGTTCTGCATCCTCTCGAAGATAAGTACATACGTCTCCGTACCGATCCACAAGACTTTACTAAACCTGCTCATGACTGGTGAGACCTATTTAACATAGCGCTCTGATACCAACTTGTCACAACCTATTTCCGGAGTCGTGATGGCGCCTGTCGTGGAACCAGGCAAGCCACCCATTTTATCTAACTTAATACAATTCTCATAAAAATCCCCTTTTTAACAAATTCTGAAATCAATGACAATAATAATAAATTCAGTATTTTGGGAAAACCAGTTTATAAAATTCGAAAGACCAAATCCTACAATTCCCGGATCTAGTGTCACACAGTCATGAGCTGATAATACTTAATAAAAAAATAAAAAATGACTAACATAGTCTGAAAATAAGTACGACAGGTAGAAAGGAAAGAGAAGATGAGTTCACAGTCGCCAGATGCTACCTCGTCAACTCTGATGAAACTGATGCGCTCCCTGGCCCGAGCTGAACTCCACTGTACCTGGAACTTGCACACAAGGTGCAGGGGGTAACGTGAGTACACCAACTCAGTAGTAACGAAACCAAACTACGGGCTGAGAGGTAGTGACGGACTAAACCTCCGACAATTCAAACAACAATATATAAATTGGACATGACAGTAATATATCAGGAAATAAATACGATGTATCAAGATATGTCTGTAACCCTGCATACTAGCATGAATGCATATGGAATCATGAATGATGTGTAATCATTAATCGATCTCTCATAAGGTGGTCCACTCAGTACTAGAATACGACTTTCAGGTCCAGGGAAGTCCATCCCGGATATTACATAAACACAAGTGACACAAAAACTAAGTACTGAGGAAAATATCTAGTCCAGCCCCCACGGAGAAATCCATCTCCGGAACATAATAACCACGGAGAAATCCATCTCCGGAACATAACAACTACGGAGAAATCCATCTCCGAAATATCTGTGCGCTCACTGGAGGTGTATAGTGTTGGTTGATTTCCCAATGCACACGCAAGTGTACGTGGTCGACAAGTAATGTAGGATTTTAAGTCCAGATATCGTACCCACAGGGACTTGTGATTAACTATCAACTATACTGACTCAAACAAAGATTTAATTTAATTTAATCTAAAATAGCAAATAAAGAGATTAAAGAGATTACTAGCTTAAAGACTAATTCAATGTAATTTGATATTCTAGAATTATGGGTTGTTAGACAATCACGTTGAGTTTTCGACCTAAATCTTCTAATCAGGTTTATTGATTGACGAGGTTAAT